>JAQIWP010000977.1:0-18285 GCA_034695525.1 Euzetes globulus | reverse complement strand
TCTCTCTCTCTCTCTCTCTCTCTCTCTCTCTCTCTCCCCTCTCTCCCCTCTCTCGCCTTGTTTTAACTTTTGCTTGAGTTGAAAAGTGAGAAAAAATTTGTTTTGCGCCCAAATCTTGTGTTTATGATTTTGTTTTGTGCAAATATTGATCGCCTTTTATGCACTTCCCTTCGAATTTTCAGAATAATTTTGTGAATATTTCTGAGAATCTCTTAACATAAGAAGAATACATATGAAAATCGAGTGGAAAAGGAGAAGATATATTTGGAAAAAGAGGGAAATGTTTGAGTTCTTCCTCTGCATGTATTTCATGTTTACTTCGAAATTTTTTTTGTCCTACGGTTTAATGGGAACAAAATATATGAGACAAACGATACGACAGGGAATAGTTTCGGGTCTGCACTGCAAAAACCACATCAATTGAAGCGCAAACAAAACAATCTTTAAATATATATAAAATTTATTCTTTTTTTGTCGCAAAAAAAAGATGAAAACTGTTTTTCCATTCATTTTCATTCTGTAATAACGTCTGAATTAATGTCTGACTTATGAATGAATCGCTTGACTGAAGTCCTGTGAAAAGAGAGATCAGAGAATAAGCTTTAATGAAGGGCTCGTTATTCCCGGGTTTGTCATAATTGTGCGAAACCAAAGATCGTGTCATTCAATGATTCCCTGCCATCAAACGCTTTAAACTGATTATCGATTTTGTGTGCTTTTAATGTCTTTTTCACTTTTTTGAAATTCTGATCCAAAAAAATTGTGTCTGTCTTTAGAATATGACTCTCTTTTCAAATAATTTTATGATAAATATGATGTCATTGTGTTTATGAGTGAAATCAATGAAGTCTTTCGGTTTCGTTCATTTGATTGTTGATAAAAAATTGTCATTTGTTTTGTATGAAAATCACTTTTGATTTCTTCATTTATTGCACTGAATTGAATGATTCAAAAACATTCCGGTATTCATAACGTCGAGTAAATAAAACTAAAATTTTGACATTAGTTCAGGAAAAAAGCATTGAAAATATTTGAGGAAAACTCTGAAATGATAGACAAAAAGGAGTAAAGTTTAATGAAAGGTAATTTAAATGCAACGAAAGGCATTAAGTTTTAATGGAAGTGCAAGAATTTATACATTTATTCAATAGTTTTGAGCTCTATTGTATCTATGTACTTTAAGAGCAGAAATTCGTTTAACTGAAATCAATGGCTACAAAAAAGACAATAAATCACAATCAGTCTGAATGCAGACAAAAACTTAAGTAATTGAGCGAAAAATTTTCTTTAGTATAACTTTTTGGTAGTTCTGGTTCTTCTTTGTTTTGCTGGGTATTTCAGTCGCCAGTCTTTTTGGCGTTCAGTTGCCGCTCGAGACCACTATTACTGATCCAAAAGTCAACTAAATTTTTTGACACTTAAACCAATTGTATTTCGTTTGTTCTTCTTTTCTCTTAAATGTTGGGATAAAATTCATTAAATTTCTAAATAGTAACTGTTTTTGTCTTTTATTTTGATTCCCAAAACTCGGTGCCATATATTTCTGGCGACACTTTTCTCGTTCAGTCTAATGATTATTTTGGATTCAAGTTTTCCTGTATTTTTTTCTTACATCCATTTAGTCTATCGGTGAAGATGTTATACCAAATATGGACTGACATATAATAAGTATCATTACTGTTGAGCAGAGCTCCGGATCACAGCTATTATAGCAGTTCTTTATCTCATTTCTGTCTCTCGTAAGCCGACAATAACTAGATTTTTATAATACATGTGACGCTTATCTGAAGAAAATTTCTCTGAAATTCTCTGAAATTGTGATTCTTCTCCAAATATTATATATAAAAATCGGTGCTTCCATTGAAAACATGGAAATATTATTCCCGAAACACAAGTAAAGCGACTGAATTGCAGACAAAACTGGTCTCAATTCAAAGTGAATTATATTTGTGTTCGTTTTGCACAAACATAGCAGTAAATTGTTGTTAGAGTCGTCTCAATTCCCAATACAGCCCTTTTGGCCAAATCTATTGTCTTCTTTTTCAGTACTGTACTGACTTTAAACCAGTGAATAATAGGGCCATAGACCATTTTCCACTCTCATTCTCTCTATCATTCTCTCCATCTATTTCTCATATCTGTAGTCAAACGAATAGAGCATTTTGTTGCTGCTCTGACACAACAATTTGTGTACCAATGGTTTTGAATCAATCAAATGATATACATCTCTATTCTGTGCATCAAATTCTCATCAGACCAGTCATCACATGAAACAAGTTATAGGCAATCATTTGGTTTGCGCTTACAATCTGTCAGATCTCTATCGCAATATTCTGTGCTTAAGTCTCATATTTATTCTGTTGATGAATGTATTGAATGCATAAACAGTTTTGCATTTTTTTGAAGTCTTATTCTTTTGCACAAAAGATTAGTTTTTGTGTGAATTATCGTCGTTTATATTAACTGTTGGCCAACAAAAAAAAATTGGAGACAATAAGAGAAATGTTTGCGCATTCAGTTTATATGATACTGACATTACCGTCATAACTGTTATGCACAGCTCTCCCCCTCCCCCCAGACTCTCGCCTTGTGCCTCACTTTTCCTCTCAGCCTTATTTAGCTGAGCTGAGTCTAAAAATAGAAACTAGTAAAGTTAACTCCAAACAGTGAATTTAGGCCACATTTATTTATAGCCATAGCACTCGACTACTGTGCCATTACTTGCATATAAAACACATACTGCGATAGAGAACCGGAATATTCTGTAATTTTTGTTGCATTCGAACAAAAAGTTTCAAAGTTTTTGAAAAGTGAAAATTTATTCCAACAAAAGAAAGAATAAATTTATTATAATTTTCTTGTTATAATTCATAATAAAAAATTTGCCCAAAATTTATTATAGACTATACATATGTATAGTTATAGCTTTCATTAATGCATTTAATGATTAATGATGTTTTGTTATCCGAATTACTAAAGTTTTTCGAAAATATATATAATTTAATTAAGTCTTATATATATTTTGCGCTATTTTATGCTATACTATAAGAGAATGGTTTGGTTTAATGAATAGAATATGAATTATGTTTGGAAATTATGACACATTCTCGAGCTTTACATTACTATAATTTTTTAATTAATTTCATATTATTCTTTGTTTTATTCTTGCACATTTCCAATTCATTAGTTCTCTAACATTAGCAATTCAAATGCAAATGTGCATTTTTGAATCAAAGTAATCTGGATAAGTTTTTAAAAAAGGCGATAATTAATTTTAAGCATGTACTTGCATTGTTTTGTTGCAAATATTTATTTTAATGATTCAAATGGCGATTATTATCGATTTGAAGCTAGAATTTTGATGAATTCCTATGAAAGTAGTGGCGAAAGTTTAACTCATTTGATGCCATCAGCAAAAATGGTTTTAAACATTTTGCAGTAGTTTTCGGAAACTGCCATAAAAATCATGAATGAGAAGAATATGTGACTTATTTTTCTAATGAATTTAATCATAGATATGATGCACACAATATTCCAAACATAATTCAGTCTATTTTTACGGTCTATGAATAGGAATGTGTTGATCAAAGCTACTGTCAACATAGACTTATGTTATGTAATGCCCTCTCCCCTACCCTTTCCCTCGCACTGCTCTAGTGCTGACCACTTATCAAATCTAATCCCCGGGAAAAATGATTGCAATCTTCAAAAAAGTTCATTTTATTTGCTCTGAAACCCAGAATTTGGAAATTTTATTTTATATTTTGCTTATCGGAGGCTATGAGTCGCAAAATATAATTGCATTTTAGCTCTGATTTTGTTTATTAAAAGCAGAACTTTTTTGATACTTTCCTATTCGTCGACTATTTTTCTGCATAAGACTGAGTGGCCATCAGTTATGTTGAGAATGTAGTGCCAGTCAGGATCATAAAGAGTTTGAGTTAGGAATGCCCCTGGGAATGGAAAAATATTGCAAAATCTTCTTTTTGGATTCAATGGCTGGTGTCAAATATCTTTTGAAACCAGTGTTTGAACATGACCTTGTTCTTCAAGCATATCCTCTCCAGATTTATTAGGCTTTTGGTCAAATATAAATCATATTATCCTTTAAGATGGATAGGGTCTGGCCATTCCTGAATGCACAGTTAGAACTGTTTCTGATTAATAGATTGGTGTAGTTGTAGAGCACCAGAAATTCCAGGGCTGACATTCAAACGGCAGTCTCGGTCTCATAACTTAATCAACTTCTTGATTGTATTGGTAGAGTGAGCCCCGCCCGACCCGCTATTGTGTTTGCCTGTAAGTCAACTCATTTTCTAGACTAACATCAATTAAAAGCAAACCAACCGAACATTTCATTCCAAGTAAAGAGAAATAAGAGAATCAAAAGAATTTTTTGAAAAACATTTACATTAAGTGAATGGAAAGCATTTGCAACGCATGAAAGGAAGGGTATATTTGGATCAAATCGATGTTTTGTCCTGAAGTTAATACTATAGCCAACTATCGATAACTCATTTCAATGAAAGTTATTCGATATGATGGCTACCAATCATACAATGGTCTGATGACTGGGTCTTGCATTAAACAGTCTGTGCCAAACATTTTGATGTCTTATTGTGTTTTTATTAATTCGTGTTCTGACGTATCGGACAATCCATCTTTTGGAAGGCATCCGTTTGTTATAACCGACTACTCATCAAACGGCTATCAATAAAAAGGTGGAACTCAGAGCACAATATGACTGAACAGAAAATACAATTGTGTTTCCATTTATGTCAAACAATAACTGCAAAACAGGGATCACTTTACACAACAAAACCGTTCGCTTCAAAGCATTCAAACCATTTTCGGTCCGATTCTCTCTAAGCGGACATCTATTACACTGATGGCCACAGAAGTCACAACTCAATACTTGCCATTGTGTTTAGGGAAGGCATCGATTTTGCCTTTCACACAAGCTAAACACGTAGTATTACTGCGGACCTTGGCTATTTTCTAATGTTACCCAACGTACATGTCTTGACTAACCAACTTGTTCATCTCAAATTTTTATTTAAGATAATTCTATACTACATTTAGCCCGAAACTTTATCTTACCTTGTTAATGCCCCCAGACAATGCACTTTAAAACTGAACTAAGCTAATAAAATAAAAATATATATGATATATAATTCATTCAGTTAGAGATTCATGTTTATCTAATTTGAATTCTTGAAACGAAAACATTTATTTTGTAATCTTAAGAGAATTTTTAAAAATTCATTACATTTGATAAAACATTTCTTTCACTAAAACATTGATTTTTAAATTAGAATTTCAGCAAAAAGTACTTTATTTTTCTTTCCCTAAAATTTCAAATGAATTTTCGAAAAATATTTCAACTGTTGTACAGAAATGCATACCTTTTCAATCCAGACATCAATTTAAATATCTAATATTCTTTTATTATTATTATTATTACTATTATTATTATTATTATTATTGTATTTTATGAAACGGTTATTATTCTGTGCAAATAATATCTATCACTCAACAGAATAATAGTTTTTCAGTAAATCTTTTATACATTTTGGTCGCTTCAGAAATACATATATAATAATTTTTGATCAAAGAAAAAGATTAAAAACAAAGACAGTGTTTATTATTCAAAGCTATTTATAGCAACATATTTGAGCCTAAATTTAATTTATATGTTGAAGCATTCAATTTCATATCAAGTGCTGATTTGATGGCCTAATTAACAGTACATTTATATAAATTTTCCTTTCACACCAGAATTATAAACATCTTTTTAAAGTATTTGTTATTATTATGTGTGGCCGCAAATGTGACAAGGATTATAATTTTTTTAAAACTTGGATTTAATTGAATTTATTAAAATTTAAAATAAAAGTTCGTTTTATTAGATTTTCAGGAATTTTTGGGCGAAAAACTTAGAATTTATTCGAAATTCAATTATCGTTTTGCCAAAAATTAATAGAATCTAATGTTATGTCAAAATTGATGTCGAATTATAACTGTTATAAAATATGAACACTATTTTCAAACATCACATAAATTGAATTTATATTTTTTTCGAAACCTACTGAAAGGTAATTCAATTGAACGAACGCTAAAAGCATTTGAAAAAAGTTTCTGATAATTTTTAAAACGATCTTTCAAAATAGAAGTTCATTTTCCAATTTGAATTCCAATGAATTCAACTATTAAACTAGCTCTTTCCATCCAAAAGGACGAATAAAAAAGTTTGTTTTGTATCCTAGATGAAACTTAATCAGGGAATGTCATTTTCAACTTTTCTATTTGGTCATACTAATAATTCTTAAGCTTCCCAGTCATTTTAAAAATTTGAAGATAAGTGTCAAGCAAGTCTAACAAGTTATTGGAAATTTGTTTGTAATTTAATGGAATGCTTTCGAGCATTAATTGTAGGAAAATATTGGCACAAAAATAGCTGACTATCGGAGAAAAAACAAATGCAAACACTATTGAAATGTTGACTCAATCGGCGAATAAGTTTGTCTTCAAATTGAGGCAAATTATCGGATGACTTGCTATACAAGTAGTCGTTTTGCGATCGCAAACCATTTGTTAGAAAAGCCATTCATCACAACTGACTTCTATTAAAAACTTGAATTTCGTTGGAAATCAATTGATTTCAGTGGCACTCAGTTAAATCTATTTTATAAATTGAGAAAAATTATTCCAACATTTAGTCGGATGAAAATATTCTGACTTTTAATGCTTTGGGAATCTATTCGGAAATTGAATGTTATCTTAAAGAAAAAATTTGAAAAATTAGTTAAAAAGTGTAAAATCTATGACTTGTGGCTATAATTTAATGAAAAAGAGGACTTTTAGACCAATTCCATAGTTAAGGGATGAGCGATGAGGTAAACGTTGTTAACCATATAACTTAAGCTACGAGTTTTACACTAGAGTTGACTGAATTGAAAGTAGGGTTACCACATAAGCACAGAATAAGGTTTGAGATTCACTGATGGAGAACTAGATTAAAATTAGCTGAAGAAAGTTCAGTTAAATGTTTAACAAATTCAAATTACATGTAAATTATTATATAATATTCTTTGTCAAAATTTAAATCTTTAAATATTCAACTCTTATTCTGAATTGAATCTATTAGGATTAAGGAATAAAGGCGGGAATTGGAGGGGTGGTCATGTAAGTTTTTTACATTACATGACAGAAAAACATAAAAACTCACACTTTTTTGGAAGCTATAAATCAGAGGAAAGAATGGGATGAGAACTAAATGTTTAGATTAGATTCTGTTCGTAGTCTGACTTTATATCATAAAATTCAAGTTTGTTTTGATTCCAATATATCTTTCTTTGTTGCTATTATTCTTGAGGATTGTCTTTCGTTGTCTGAGACTAGATTTGGAGTCAATTTCTGAAAATTCAAATCTTTTCAGATAAAAGAACTTCATTTGAATATTAGCTGAAAATTCTTATATATGAAACAAATTCTGTTCAATTTGTAGCTCATTTTCAACAGTAAATTCTTTCTTTATTTAACTCTTTTTCAATTTAATTTCGAGAAAAGAGTTCTTTATTCTAAGAAACTGCCGAAATTGACTTGAAATTTGATAAAAATTGATTTTTAAAGAGTGTGCTCTTAAATTATTCTTAGCCTAAACCTGATTCTAGTGATCGTTGAGTAAAGTGATTACATCTTTATCTTCTGCTTGCAATTTCTAAATTTCTAGTATTGATCTTCGACTTCATTTTGGAAAAAGGTGGCTTGCTTAAAATTATTAAGATTGCCTGAACTGTAATAAATGGCATTAAATGTTGACTCAATAATATTTTAGTTTCTAGCAAAGTTCTTTGTATATCTGGCAACATTTTCTTAAGTGTATTTGTCGGTGTATTGAGCCAAAAGTTGACGAACAATAAATTAAAGGTTTTACTAAATAAAGTTTATAAGATGATATAGGTCATTCAATGAGAGAAAAGAAAATGTGACAAGATATTAGGATAATCTTCAACGAAACATATTAATAATCAAGTTTAACGATCGAAACAAAAGATTTTATAAATAAATTCTCCATGGATTTAAAATATTCATCTGATCGCTCTATCTTTGGGTTAGTCTATGTCTGCACTGCAGAAGGCATCGACTCAGAGCTGCAGATATTATTGGGAATCGAAGACAAGTCGAAGATTTTATATCCGATTCTTATTTATTTGATTCATAGGACATAATTAGTGGTCAGTCGACCGGATCTTTGGAACTGACACTACAGGAAATCTATTTTTTAGGTCAATTGAATTGAATTTTATCAATGAATCGATAATTACAGTAAAACCGCAATTAATCTGATTCTGACAAAGATAGTAACCAGCAAAAACAGTCTGAGCCGAACATAATTTATTATCCATTTATTTCGATAACAAACACGGAGTCAAACACTTCTTAACTAATAAAATAGTAATTGTTTTGCAGTTCTTGAGTAAGTAAAAGATAAAAAGGACTTAGGCTTAGATATGGAGACAAATCGGGAATCAGATTATCATTGATTCGAGAAATAAGAGTCTGAATGAGAGAAACAAAAAGTCATTTATCATCCGTTAAGTTACGGCTCTTATTATCGTTTACTTAAATATGAGATCTACTATTAAACAGACAAAAGAAAGCAAATTTTGTTTAGTCTTTTTCATCTCAAAATATAAAGTTCTTCGAAAAGTGCGATAATGTCATGAATGGTGTGCAAAAAAGACGGACCCTTTTATAATCTGTATTTTATAGATTTTACAACAGAATTGACTGAGAGTCTGAATTTTGAGCCTCTTTTGCCTCCGATAAACCATTTTGATGGCTCCAAATGGCAATCGTCGAGAGCTTTATAAACAGATCGGGTCTGTCATTAAAGAAGTGGTTAACTATGAAAACTATTCTTCAATATGCTTCTCGTCTGCAGACAATCTTTTCTGAGAAATATCTATTGAAGTATTGAATAAATACTATAATGTAAGAAATGGTATTAAATAATATATGGCCAAAGAGGCCATCCTTTCAGCTCTAGTATCCCTACTATTGATTACCCAAAATAAAGAATAAAAGTGTGAATCCCTTAAGAGTTTTCCTAAAAAGTCTAATCGAAACGCAATTTTATAGATAGCTATCGATATATTATTCTTAGGAAAAGGCATCGTTTCGGT
Organism: Euzetes globulus; assembly: GCA_034695525.1. Classification (NCBI taxonomy): domain Eukaryota; kingdom Metazoa; phylum Arthropoda; class Arachnida; order Sarcoptiformes; family Euzetidae; genus Euzetes; species Euzetes globulus. Next base: position 9,097 of record JAQIWP010000977.1, on the reverse strand, counting down.
CAATAGTGGGACTGACTGTTCGCTTCAGATTCGTATTTGTCATCCAATCTGTGACTAATGACACGACGAGACCAACAAAACACCAGATAATTATTCGGTTGAAAAATATCTATAGAAATACCATTTCTATTGAAAAATTGAAAATCCAATGAAAGCCAATTTTGACGTCTTTTTCGGTTATTTATTGGAATCTGATTTTATCGATCAATACATTCCAATTAAAGCTAGCATCTTTGGGGAATACCCGGAAATTGAGTCTAGCAATTCTTTTAATGACTAATTCGTATTTAAAATGTCATTTCAGAGCAATATTCAGTGATTTTGCGACTGAAGACTCAGCGAAAACCTATGGCTTAAGTCAATTTGGGAACTAATTTAGCCAATAGCCAGAAATGCAGAGCTTTTATAAGGAAAAAGCAATTTAAAATTGAGTCTGGGTTCTGATTGCAACAATATAATGGCGAATAGCGTAAATGTGGCAGAAATGCCGTCTCTGCCGAGTCCGAGCAAAAAACAGTTTGAATTATTTGTTTGGCCCATAATATAAATCAGAGACTCAGACGAAGAGAAAGGAAAAATATAATTTCATTAGAATGAAGACAACTAATGGTTTGTTTGTTTGGGAGACCAGAGTTAACTTTATTTTCCAGTTTCTTCGCCGCTATTTATGTCTCTTATATTCTCGTTATTATCTCCTTTTTGTTTCAGAATTTTCGTTCAGAACCTGAAAAATAATTTTCGCTAATTTTCTGTTCGTTTCTGATTTAATCAAAGGATAAGTGAAAAGAAGTAAAAGTTTAGATAATAACCGAAAGTGTAGTCATTATCTCTTCACTACTTCTAACAACTGATTTATTTAAAGACTTTTACACGAAAGCAATGGAAGAGAATTTGTTCAAAATTCTGATACTTTAGTTGAGTAATGGCCTCAAAAACTTGAATAACAAATTGAATGTCAAGTTTTTTGGATTAAAATTTTAGTAAAAATGTTTATTCGAGTAAAAAAGTTGACTAAATTTACATTTTATGTGCGAATGTGGGAAAAGGATTGTAATGTTTGGCTATTATTGGCCTAAACAGACATTTTCATTGAAATTTTCGGATATGGATTGTAAGCAATGAGTTGGAAGTCATCGCTTTTGAAGTCATCGATGTCTGTAACCTCTCGTCTGATCACTAATTTGGGGAATGGACGGGGAGTTCTCTTCATCTGAGCAGAAGAACAGTCAAACTGTCAAATAAATGACAAAAACAGATAATTGCTTATTTAGTACTTGTTCTTTGAGTGGTTCCATATGATCTGAATAGATGTGTGCGTCGCCCATAGTGTGGATGAAGTCGCCGCACTCCAGTCCTGTTATGTGGGCCATCATATGTGTCAATAAGGAATAACTGGCGATATTGAACGGAACTCCCAGTCCCTGAACAGAAACAATTGAAAACTAAGTGATTTGTCGTTTGAGTGGAACACCACTACTGACCACATCTCCAGACCTTTGATAGAGTTGACAGGAGAGCTCTCCATTGGAGACATAGAACTGAACCAAACAATGACAGGGCGGTAATGCCATCGACGGGATGTCTGCAATCAATTTTTGATTAATTGGTGGCCACTCTTATCACAGAACAAACCGATTGGATTCCACGAACAGATAATCATTCGTCTGTCGTTTGGGTTGTTTTTAATGGTATTTATGACATTCTTTAGCTGATCCGTACCACTACTGCCATAATCACTGTCTTTATTCTCATATTTGGCTCCGAAATGTCTCCATTGGAAGCCATAGACAGGTCCCAAATCGCCTTCATCTCTATTAGTGAAGCCAAGATTGTCGAGGAAAGCGCGGGAACCGTTGGCCTCCCAAATATTGACGCCCACTTCTGATAGCTCTTTAGCGTCAGTACTGCCTCTTATGAACCAAAGAAGTTCTTCGACAACTCCTCTCCAAAAGACTCGTTTGGTTGTCAACAGAGGGATCACACCTTCAGAGAGTATAACAACTTTTTTAAAAAGTTTACTCAAGTTTTTAAAATCACTGCAAAAGAGGTCATTATTTCTATATTTCAAATCATTTGATTCATCGGTGATTAACAGTTGTCTTAATTAGAAGTTTTTAATCAATTTTTGGAAGACTTGCCATTTCTTAAGGAATATCGGGATTGAGTGCCGAACACAGATACTGTTCCGGTGCCGGTCCTGTCACCCTTGTGGTGTCCATTACTGAGGATGTGTTGGATGAGATTCAGATATTGGTATTCATCGTGCGATTTATTGTCGATGTCTTTGATGTTATCTTTAAAGCCATTGGTTGTGTTAATCGATTGAACATTTTGTGCGGACATCGAATCCATTGTTTAAAATGCTATCAAATGTCAGTCCTTTTCACTTAAAAAACTTTTTTTTGTTGTCTTTGTCTTAAGTTTGTCGACAAATACGACTGAATAGTAATTGAATTAAGAGCTGAAACGTGAAAACAAAGCCAAACAGATGTCAAATGTGGGGCCAAAAAAGCGCCAAACTTTCCCATTTGCTAACTTCATGTTTACAGTTTAACCTCGATTAAAGAGAATTTGTAATCCAGGTCAGAGCTGTCTCTTAAATCAAAGTTTTTCTTAATTAGGAAAAAATTAAAATTAGTTCTGATCTGTAGGTATGGGAAGACTTGGTCTCTTTAACTAAAGAATCCTCTTAACTTGTAACTCTCTTAAAACGAGGATTGACTGTATACTCAAGGCTGGTCTTCTCACTATTGGTTACATCTGTTATGATAACTTATCAGATTAACTTTTTCAACACCTTTCCTTTCCTTTAGTATTGATTTTCCGCTGAATAGTTGGATCCCTTATCGACTTTGGCCTCTTATGTAAAAGAAATGAAGAAATCAATTCTTCAGCACTTATTTCAGATAAAAAATAGTTTTTTTTGTTCAAAACTTGAAAACTTGAAGAGAAATGTATTGAATGAAATTACCGCCAAAACTATTGATTATAACTTATTTATAAGACCTCTCGTTCTAAGAGATAGTCTGACAATCTATGGTAATCCACAATCGAAGGTACATCTTTTGGATGTGTCGGTTGAGATGAATCCATTTTTTTTAACTAAATATTTATTTCTATTAATGATTGAAATCAAAATACAATATTTGAAAAATCTTGAGATAATTTAAGAGAACAATCGGTTTTCGATGTCTTTTCTTTCGTACAATAATTACAGAAAATAGTTTTAACAGAAAGTCAAACAAATTTGAGTCAAAATTTTAAATTAAAAATAAATCAAAACAACGAATAAAAACGACGAATAATTCGTAGAATAAATAAATTATCTTTAAATTGATGTATATTTCAATTGATTTACACATTATTTGATAACTCATTCAATGCTAATCACTATAGAAGGCGAACATTTCCACGACTGAGTCGACGGAGCCTTTGATTTATTTAGTATCAAATCATTATTTGTCGACACTTTTTGTTTAATTATTTGATCACTACTTTTGGTATTGCATTCGATGTCCAGTTTATAGATTCCGGTGTAGAAGAAGGTTAGACCGCATTCGTGGTCATAACTCTTCTTTGATTCAATCTATTATTGGGGTTAAAAAGAAATGTTTTGTTAATAACCGACAAATCAAACCAATTGATTGGCAATTACTTCGGGAATGAGGACTCTATCGAAACCTGTCAGGGCTTTCTTCATTTCTAACCGATAGTTCCGTTCCTTTCCTATGCGGTTCGAGTTCTGGTAGTCCTGATAGTAATGAAGGGCCAAATCCAAGGACTTCAATGGATTTCCCGAACAATTATAGAGAGATATGTCGAGTGCTATGTATTGGCCAGCTTTGAAACTGAACTCATTGCCAGTTCTCAGGTTCTGGTCGTTTAGAGTGACTTCTGATGAAAATAAAGACAAAATTGAATCCATTGACCTCTTGTTTAAAATGGAAGACATACCCCATTGAATGGGCGACAGAAGAATGGCGTTAAGCATTTCGTCAGAATAGGGAACGTTGGAAAAAGAAGCGATCCCTTTAATGCCTGAGGAGGGGAGCATCCAATTCAGGTTCAATTGGCTGATGAGGTGCGTCCGGCAACGAGACAATAGTGATGAGTCTTCTGCTTCTTCACAGTCATCATCTACTAATGGACAGCGTTCTATCGGCACAGGTATACGACAGGTCTCTTTTGCCTCTATAAGAATCTCTTTGTTAGTGGAGTAGTGGAGTTCCATCTCCTGATTGGTGGCATTCATTGCATCCAAAACTAGAAAACAATTTGTTGGCCTAAAAGGCATTCCATAAATGAATTAAAATTTGTTTCAATTCGATTAGTACTTACAGGTCTGCCGGCAATACATCCCAATGAGTAATGATGAGCGAGGGCTGGATCTCTAGGGTGATCGCTAATGAACTTTGTCTACAATATCCAGACGCCAGTCCCGGACCTCCACTGTATTCAAACTGAAGAACAGTCTCGAAAATCTGATGATCAGAACGGAAATTGAAACTCATATTTAAAAAAATAGTTAGGAAAGCATACCTTCGAAGGGTTGGGTTCAAAGGTCTCACTAATTCTCTTATCACTTAATTGCTTTGATTTATTACTACTGGTTTGTAGCTCTGATATGAAATTGGCTAAAGTGGTTGAGCCCAACAGTTGAGACTTTTTGGTAGCACTGGTGTGGAGGGGCGAATTCTGGTGAGATGCGTATGGGGTCTGTGTCCGACTGCTTGTCACAGATCTGGTGGTACTGCCAGTGGCCTGACTGCGCTTCTGAACAGACTCGGCTACAAAGTCTCCGATAGCATTAAGCGTCAGGTCAAATGTGAGGGATGAGCCGCAGGCAAGGGGTAGTTCCCTATTGATTGACTCGTCGTTCCACTCAAGTAATGATTTTTCGGTGTCTTTTGGCAATTTTGAAATAACCTTAACGTTAATCAGTTCTATGAGTTCACTGTTGGGACTGTTATTGGAAATAGTTATCTGACAGTTGCGGGTCTCGCCGGCAAACATAATAATCGAAGCACTGTATGCGATATGTGTGCTGTCGTTGGCCAACAAACTGGAAAACTGGTTGGCTTTAGGCAGCGAACAGCAAATGCCAATCAGAGGCAGAAAAGGTATCACTTCTATGTTATAACTCTTTGGAAGTTTCAGTTTCCTGGCGTTCGGCAGTTCCCGTAGTCTGCAGTCACTTTTGACGCCCAATGTGTGTGTCGTATAGCCTAATATATCCAACTTTCCATTGGAACGGGGAATACCAGTCAGACTTACTGTAGAGTTGATAGATTCGGGGCCCATAGTTAGAGAAGTCGGGTATGTCTCGAACGCCAATCCGTCGGTCATTAACGACATGTGACTTATATTTAGTTCAATCGGTAGGTAATTGTCTAAAATCATAGTAATGGTTGCGATCTCTCCCTGTGCCCACTTGAAGTCCAGTGATGTGGAGGCAGTGGAAAGCCTTCGGGGAGAACTAACATTACTCCGATTTAATATAAGCGGTGTGAATATGAACGGAGAGGGAGGATTGGATGTGTTGATCGGTTTGTGTTTCGATTTCAGTTTAATTGGTCTCAAATGAGGCGCTAAGTTCTGCACTTTGAATGAGACGACTGTTGGAAATTTGCTTAAATTAACCGATGGTATGACCGCTCCGTTTTGTAGTTTCAGAGGAACTGGAGAGCCTTCGCCGCACCGGGAAGACAGTGAAAACAGTTTAACCGCAAACTCTTGCCTTTGTTGAGGACTCAAGTATTCAAAAAGAGAGTGCAGTAGAAAACTCAAGTGACGGACAGCTAAGGGCTCGCAATTCATTTTGATAGCTGTGGTGACCAACTCCTGGAGTAATTGCATATGAATTCCTGGCCATCCAATGCAGTTGGTATCTATTCTTCGCTTATATTCGATCGGGTCTAATGTAAGACCATATCCATCGAGAGAAGGCAACAGAAGATAATAACATTTCTCCCAATTAGGGTTTTGCAGATGGAGTGACACTGCTTTCAGAGCAGCGAATCGACGATAAAAGGCAGCCTTTCGGGAGTAACCAATATTTGCGTATAACTCCGCTATTTTGGACAGCCTTTCGATCTGCGAAAGATAATTGATTAGTTGAAGACCTTTTAAGGACATTATTGAATATAAGACCTGTTCTTCATTTGTTTGATTGAAAGATATGAAGACAGCGTTTTGAATGAACTCTGAAGCCCACAAATATTTGTCCAGATCAGTCAGGACTCGGGCCGCTTTGAAACTGCACTCAAATTCAAGAATAGCTGCGTTTCGGTACTGAAAGAATAAGATATTAGCAATAGGAAGGGTGGAGAGGATGTGGTACCTTTGCGTACTGACAGGCGGCCTCCTTGTATTTGTCGTAAATTTCGTTTTGATTCAAAATGTTTTTACCCAATGTTTTGCTCAGAATCGGATCCAAACCATTGGGAAGACTTTTGGCGTCTTTCAAAGACATACTATAAGACAATGGCTTATGCTTTCCATTCTTGGCTATCTTTGACAATGGAAGTGAGGCGTTGCGTTGGAATTGTGAAGAATTGTGGCGGTTCCTGTTTGGGTAGAGCAGAGCCAAAGAAGCCACGCACTGACCCTCGAGTGCAGAGGCCAACCAGAGCCAGTCGCTGACACTTCTGAGTTGATCAATGGCAGCACAATAATGAGTGAGTGCTTCACTCGGAAGGCCGGCCAATAGTGAGAGATCTGCGATATGTTTACGCATTCTTCCCAAACATTTCTTACGGAATGTTCGCGAATCTGTGTCCAAACCGATCAGATCTTTCTTCTCAAAGGGTGCGATCAGAAGGGGAACCCTATCCTGTTTCTCGTGGGTTCGGTCCAATCGTTTCGACTCCAACACCCAAAACAGCGAAGATATGAATTCCTTGACATTGGTTTCTATGCGATCACAACAGTCTTCGTCGTTGTCGTAACGGATATATTCTGTAAACTGTGGTTTCGACAAATTGGGAGCAGACGTCTGAACACCACTATCATTGTCCTCATTGTTTGGCGCAAAACTATTGCTTAGATTATTATCATTATTACTATTCACAGCTCTGTTTGGACTCGAATCGACAGAGTCGGTCGCCTCTGCGGGAGTGGCGCCGAAGACACCGTTTTGAGCATTTGTCTCATCAAAAGATTCAGGACTTTCAGGACTAGATTCGGATGAGTCGATATTGACGTGAGTTATCAACAGATGATTATCACTGAGAATTGGTTCGTCACCACAAGAAGGCATCCGTTCACTTAAGTCGAAGCCTTCGATAATGTCGTCGCCAGCGCTGGTGAAAGACTTGGACAGAGTTCGCATCCGCGTCGAGTCATCCGTTTCGTCCAAATAGGGAATGGCGTCTAAATTAAAGCTGTCCACTGATTCCACTTTAATTAAATCAATGGCAGAGTCTTTGTCGTCATTATGGCTGTCATTATGGTTGTGCTGATTGTCGTCACAGTTATGGTGGGAAGTGTTAACCAGAAAACATCGGGAGTCGTACAAAGTGTTGGCAAAAGTGTCCCTCAAAGTGTTGTGCATCTCATGGATCGACTCGATTTCGTTGGTGTTGTCAAAGTAGGCCACAGTGATCAGTCCCAACACCTTCCGGTGGCACTGGAAGTCTCCCCAATCGTTGTTGTCTATACTATAGGACCGCTTATATCTGACCCGAACCCTGCGCTCGAAACCCATTCCCTGGGCGTCGGTTATGCAGATCTCACATAATTTACTGATTCCTTCGTATATCCGGTTAAACAACTTCTGACTGATTTGCGGACCTAAACAGACATCACATTAATTGATCCCAAATTCAGGCCTTAAGTCAATTACTCACCGATTTGTTTGATGACCACAAGTAGGCTCTGATGGTCTTCAGCGCACTGGTCGTAGTCCGGGTCACTCATTATGACTGACTGTTGACTGTCACCAATTAGTTCATTGTTGGGATTGTTTACAAAGCAATTTGTGACAATTGTTTTCTTGTTTACACCTCTTCTCCACTCTTTTAAAAGTCAATACAGTTTTACAACAAAATACGCATAAAATTGGATCCAATTTTTGTTGTCTTTTATCAATTGGTTCATCAATTATGTCGTCTGACATTTGTTAAGATCTGCCCCCAAATTGGACTCCTGTCTGATCAATGAATAGATCCTGGTACAGTATTTAACCCAGTCCAATATTTCTTTAAGATCGAGAGCATAACAATCTGTGCAGAATTCACAGCCAATCAGATTATAGGAATGTTTTACCGACGGCTATAGGAAAGGATATTATTGAAGACAAATAGTTGTAAATTGAATTTCTTTGAATACAAAACTTATCCAAAGATTCTTTAGTCTTAAGACTTCTGAAGTACAAAACTGAAGACAACTGCGATGATTGCAGTCGTTATGACACTCAGTATGTGATTCGTTTCCGAAACGATTGGCTTTTCATTATTCAGTGATAATATCTTGGATCTGATCCATGGTGTGTGTGTGTGTGCAGTGAAACTCGAGTACTATATAGTACTCCTGGTGAACACCAATGACCAAAACCAGTTTCAAAGCCAACAATTCCTAACTGCATGGCCTGACAGCCATTGTATTGAAGTTGTGGTGATTTCGAGTCTCCCTTTCAGACAATCACATTAAAAATAGGATGACTTTCAAAGCGTTTCGAACATATCATTGAAGTAAACCTCGATATCCCTCTAAAACCACCACAATAGACTGGGTCTAACATAATTGTTGTCCCCTTGTAGGGTCTTTCTGGTTAATTTTCTGGACCAATGAGACCCATTCCAACTACAATAAGACTCTCATTCTTTTGGTTAATAATTCCAGATTTGGGTAAACATATGCTATTAATTGTATAATAGACCGGGAATATTCTGTTCTTGACTTTCAACAGTGCCATGTCAAAAATCATCGTTTTTTCAAACAATTCCATTGATTCCCGATTGAATTTAAACATTTTATCAGATTGTTTCTCATGGGGAGAAATCCAATGCTAAGTCTATGGGGAGAAATCCAATGCTAAGTCTATGGGGAGAAATCCAATGCTAAGTCTATGGGGAGAAATCCAATGCTAAGTCTATGG
>JAQIWP010000976.1:0-18288 GCA_034695525.1 Euzetes globulus | reverse complement strand
GAGAGAGAGAGAGAGAGAGAGAGAGAGAGAGACTATTTTTAAGTTCTGATATTATTGATTGATCTATTTCAAATTGAATGATCTCGTAAAATTGTTGAATATTTGAACCTAATTTGAGGTTCTAGAACAATAACATCTGTTGTTCCCTGGATTCAAATGATTTTTAGAATATAAAAATCAAAGACGTCTGAAATGAAAACAAATGTATTTGAGGCAAATATAAGAATTGATTTTTCTTTGGCTCTAAACTGCTATCACTTTTAAGTCCGACCTTCGAATGACTTCTAAAGTCAACGAGTCATTTGTCAGTAAATTTCGTAAAAGATGAGAAAGATCCTTTTTTATATGTAAACTTGAATTTCTTTGTTAGTTAAGATTTATGAAAATATGGATTCAATGAAAAATTGAGAAAAAGTGAATTGCATTCAAAAATTTTGATAACTCGACATAAATTAGAGCATAATTTTCCTACAATTAATTATTTGCAATATTTCTATCACTCACAGAAAACTTGATAAATGATTAAAATCGAGGTTTTAAAAAATGAAAAGTACACTCAAATCCCAAAAGTATAAACACTCATCATTTTATTTGATGACAATTCTGAAGTATGTGAGCCTTACAACTGGAAGTTCAACAAAACTGGTCTCTGACTATGAAGTTGGAGTGTTTTTGAATTGTAATAAATCAAAAAAGCATTAGGAAATCAATTTTAAAATTTAATAATTTTGAAAACATAAGAAATGGACAAATACTTTTGCTAAACTTACATCCTTATCTTGTACAAGCTAAATTCAAGGTATAGATTTATAAAAAGAAACTCATTTTCTAATAATTCTTTTGGTGATGTATTACTTAAGATTTAAGAGGAAATTAGTTCTTCAGTTCAATCTTTCCTCATTCCATACAATATCTTAGATTTCAGACTCAAATCAATTGAATGCATTCGTTAGTCTCAGTCTCCAATGTCTTCCTTTCAAAAGGTCGGTCCGTTTCCTATCACATATCAACCACAAAGAATCAGTGATTTTAAACCAGGAAAACGATATACTTTGTTATTCCCTTATCTATCATTTTTAGACATTTTTAAAGTCAAAGTTTGTGAGAAAAGTTGAAAACGACTGCAAATTATACCATTAATATGTAAATAAGAAGAGACGCATAAAAATCATTATATATTTGTATAATATATAGAAATCATCGATCATATGACTGTCATTACAACACCACATAATCTTCAGACATATCTTTTCAATTAACTATTAAAAATAGGCAATATCAAATGAAAACATCCATCACATTCATCACAAACATCCATCTCCAAAGTCTATCATTCAAATTAGTTCAAATTCTGATATTTCAATTCAAGAAAATCAGTCAGGCTATAATGTGAATGCTTTGAAAAAGTGATAAGAGTAGTATTTTGATATTTTCAAATTTAAAGAAACCAATCATTTGGAAAGTCATTCAAACTATATGACCAAATCGCTGCTCTCCTCAGAGATGAGTCTTGTTTTGGAATCGATGACATCAATTGTGGTCAAATTGTTAGACAAATAATATATAAACAGTGAAAGCGTTATAATAGATATTAATGAAAAGCAGACAAATCGGGCGAATTCTGATGGCTTTCACTTCAACTGATCGATCGATCGGAAAGCCATCGTTGCTATACTTATTTCAATGGAAAGGACTCAACTTTGCTGGACCTCAATTCCCTTCATCACAAAACAAGTATAATATTTAAAATATCAAAAAAGAATACATGAACTGTAATTACAAAAATATCTGTAACTAATAGATTAGATATAGTTTTTTATCTAGTCTATTTTTTTAGTAAATGAATGGAGTTCAGGAAACGAGTTCTAAAGTATTTTATATTTTTAATTTTTCATTATTGAAAATTACTTTTCTTAACAAACATGCCTTTGAGACAGGTCAGTCTTTTATCGCAAAATATCTTCAGAGTAGAAGTAATGGTGGCGTTATTGTCAGACTGAAGACAAGAGAATTCGCTCTTCATTCCCAACAACACATTCGATATATCTCTGTGTAGGACATCACATAAATACTGGCCTAAACTGATCTTTATGGTTGTTGTGGTATTAGGTGCTTTGTCCAGGTCAAAATCATTTGTCTCTACTTTGAACTAAAATTCAGATTATTTATTAAGAGGTAAGAACTGAATAATAATTTGTCTACAATTTCTTTGCAATAGGCTTTGCACATGAATTCTCCCCTATTATCGCAATTAATTTTGGGCAACTGTTCGCTTATTTCTAGTGTCCGGAGTCTATTGGCATCAGATATACCATCCGTCACATCCAAATGAGCCAAACAACGACAAGTCTTAAACTTTTTATCGGACAATGAATAGCTTTTAAAAAAACAATACAAATAAATAAATAAATGATATGGAGAGTTGAAAGATCATTTTGAATCTCACCTGAATATAAAAAATATTAGAAGCACAAAGATCAGTGTTTTCATTTTGATGAACTCAAAACAAGACAATTAAGTTTGATTTGTAGACAAATTTGTTGTAAGAAGTATTAAAAATATTCGCCTTTTATTGTAATTGACATGAATTTAAGCGAATTCTCAAAGGGGTTGAGAATCATAACACTTGTTCTCATAAATTACTGATAAGTAAACATCAAATCTTATCAATAATTCTATGGGTTTATTGAATAACAAACAATTATTGACTTTATTTCAAAATATGAATTTATTTAACTGATGGAAGAATTAATTCGAGAATAGGTTTGAATCTAAAATTGGCAAAAATATCAAAGAACTTGCATAGCATGAAACCAACCATCCTTTCCATGGAGATAGTTGTCTACCCGCTTGGGATAGCCAAGGATTGAAATCCATTTGCATCGGTCGCACAACAGGACAATAGAGCGCTCGAAGTTTCCGTCTTGGAATTGCTCGTCTCTGTCAGCATATGTTGTGCTGACTGCCATCGCCCAGCATATTGTTCCCCCTGCAAACCAGATTAGATTAAAATTATTCCGGTAATATTGACGTCTGGCATGAATATAAAATTGAAATTTGAGTAAAGAAAATATCGAGTTTTATCACAATTGATAAGATATTTGAGCATTTGATTTGTCGTAATCTCGAAAATATTTTATATTCAAAGTTGTCGACCAAAGAAATATCAGCGAAAATGTTATTTATTAAAAGTTATTATTAATGTTATTTTTAATGACTTTTTACCTGATTTAGTGATACGTAAGATCTCATCGAAAGCGTCAGCACTGATATGACCAGGACAGAATACACCCGCCATTATTATCACATCATAAGTCTTATTTTCGATGGGGAGCCGAATATTTGAGGCAACGATTGAATTAATCAGATTCTGATAGCAGTTCTTCTGTTTTGCCATTTCCAGCATTTTTGGTGATGCGTCCAAACCGTCAATGTTTTCGTAACCGTTTTTCTTTAATAAAGAACCGATAATACCAGTGCCGGCACCGATGTCTAAAATGCGTGAGTCTTTCGGCCAATTGAGCTGAAGGAAGCAGTTGACCACAATTTGTGCCCCGTTATACTCCATGTCTATTATATCCTTTCAAATAAATAAGTAATAGGGTATAAAAGAGTTGATGGCTTTATGTTTCTCAAATCAATAGCAAATGTTTTAACTGAACTCATAGACTTGAAGTAATAGTGGCAACTTCAAAATGAGCTAGGTTAGTGAGTGAGCTTGGGAAAATATTGGATTTTGAGAAATGTCTTTACCTCGTCATAGTCGTGAGCCCACTGTGAATACAAATTTTTGGTTTGATTAACATCTCGGGAGTGAAGCAAATTGTCGATAAACTGTTGCCGTTTTGGGTTACATTTGGAGTCAGACATTTGGTATTCAAATTACTCGATATATTCCAACTTTTATTATCAGATTATTCAGCAAATGATTGACACATTGAAAATCGATCCGAAAATAACGCCTCTCTCTTATTAACAGTGAATGTCATACGAAAAGTAATAACAGTTTCCGAAGTCAATGGTCTTTCAACATAAGAGAACAGAAAATATAATAATTGGTGTCAATGACGAAACAATTTGTATAAGAAATTACTTTTCTCCTGATTCCTATTCAAAGTAATTGAGGAAAATGCCAATCAAAACATTCAATGAAACTTTTTATTCAAGTCTTGCAAATTTTTGGATTAAAACAAAATACATCCAAAATGTGCTAAATATGAAAATCAGTATAAAAGCAGACAACAAGTGAAGACTAAAGACTAAATCAGTGCAAGTCTTACATAAGAAACAAACTCTAATCGCAGTCACAGAGACGTTCACTTATCAAATGATAACACTTTCGGATAACAACTATTTAATAAACTTATCTTTCATTTAGACATTCGTTGAATAAAAAGCAAAACTCGTTTTTCATTTCGATTCATATTTAAAATTGAATTTTTGAGAACATAGTCAATGAATGTCAATATATTAATATTGAATTGACTTCAAGTTAAACATTTCTATAAACAAATTTTTAAATAATGTCAAAATCAATTGAAATGATTACGTAATTAATAATAAGTGATGAGACAGACCACAAGAATATCTATTCCTCTAACAATATTTGTGATCAATAAATATCGCATCTATTGATTGATTGATTGCATGTTAAAGAATCGGTTAATCAGATCATAGGAACAGTTGATTAGGATTTAAAGTAACAGAATTTTGACGACTAATAACATAATTATCTGTTGACTAATTAGCGACCAGTCGTTACTTAATTGAGAGACAGGTTTTGCCAAACTTTGGGTCAGTTTTACTTCAAATCTTGTTTTACTTTCGATTATAAACGTCTTTTTGGACTCATTTTGAAGTTGAAAAAAACTGATCGATTCTTCAGCCGATTCATTCCTGTCTTTGGGATAATCCAAAGACGTTAAAGAGATGAGTGGCTGACGAAAAAATCCGGGGATGTAGTGATGACTTTCCGTCGACTCCAGTCCAAAACCAATAATAGTATTGACCCCCAAAATGGTTAACATTAGTATAAATCGGATTATTGTCCTAAATATGGACACAATTTTCAATGAAATCATAATTACAAATAAGAATAAAAAGTTTGAACATATGAAGGAAACACATGGACGTGAAATACCATCACTTGTGACACAATCACTACAATTGTCATTCAATTCTCATTTCTACATTCAATACAGCTTTCAAAAGAAGTGATCATTTTTTGTAAAACACAAAACATTAACTAATTTTTCTATTCATTTGACTTTTGAGATGCATTTTCTAAATTAATCGAATGAAACAATTGATTAATAATTAAATATTTCCTCATTAAGTCAATAGAAAATATTGGATCAACTTTTCAGACATTCATTAATGAAAATGTTTTCTCAATTGAAAACAAATGTCAATACAAAAGACTTTATCCACAGAAAAAGAAATTTCAGTATTGATTGAAAAAATTAATCAAAAATATTTGTTGTCAGGTTAAACCCATTTTATATTCAACTGAATTATTTATGAAATACTTATAACATTTTAATAAAGAAATTGATTAAATCGGTATTTTATTCGAATATTTCACTTTCCACGATCAATATCATAGACTCTTTAACATATAGTTTACTTTTAATATTAGTTTATTTATTCAGTTATTCACTAAATTTCTAATTCGTTGAGTACTTTCCAAAAAATATTGAAAATTAATTAACAAAATAAGTCGACAAATGTTTTGAAGCGATGTCTAATTCAGTGTTTCAAACGAGAGAAATGACAGAATAATTATGTTTATTGCTCTATGCAATAGTACGTTGATAACATGCTAAATGAGAGTGGTGAAATTGAAATAATGCCAGTCTCTTTTAGACACGCGTCTACAGTATGGATAAAACATATTACTATTGTCGTACATATATTAAAGTATTCTCAGTTTGTTACTGTTCTCAGTGCTAATAATATTAGCGAAACATAAATTGATTTATTCAACAGAATATTTGATAAACATTTCATCGATTTGTCGAATAAACAAAACGAATAATGAAATTCTCAAATAATTATTGCTTTAATAGTTTTATTTAAATCAATGTTTTCCGTCTTAAGTAAAATACCTGCAAATTTTGCCATTCGATTGCTTACAATAAACTTATTTAAAAAGTTATCGTTTCAAACAATCAGTTTAAATTATTACCTGGATTTTATATAAATACAATGGGTGAAATATTGAATAATCCGTTTAAATTAGTAAAAACTTTAAATAATTTAATCTTGAAAATAAATACAATCACTAAATTTATAGTTACTAATTCTTATATAATAATTGATAAATATGTTACCATTTAATCTTTTAATAAGGTTTTCTTACGTATAGTATTAGTTATCACCAGGAAATAAGTTGTTGGAATAATGTTGGAATTGTTTTAGTCACTTTTCATGCGCTAAAAGTGCAGGTGTAGATTTTCGATTTAGAGACATATAACATTTGAGATGAGTAAGCAAAAAAAAACTTTTGAAATTTATTTAATTGTGAAAATTAAACTTTAATCTCATTGTGTTTTAAATAAATAAAAACATTTGATTTCATATGTAAGTCACTAAATGTATGTGTAATGAAATGTTTGATTGAAAATTTGTTTAAAACTTGAAAATTTACAATAAATTACTAGCTGTTTTCAACTCAATAAACTACCCTTCCTAAGAAAATGTTTAAAAAAAGTTCCCCTGGTTATAACTATAATATTTATATCGATCCGTTATCTAGTTAAATATTTAATAAATTATTCATAGATGATACT
This sequence comes from Euzetes globulus, assembly GCA_034695525.1. Taxonomy (NCBI): domain Eukaryota; kingdom Metazoa; phylum Arthropoda; class Arachnida; order Sarcoptiformes; family Euzetidae; genus Euzetes; species Euzetes globulus. The sequence continues at coordinate 11,497 of JAQIWP010000976.1, read as the reverse complement.
ACCTTTCAATTCAATCAAATTTATGTATGTTTTTGTTTAAAATTTATAAAAATGACATTCAACTAATCCGATTGATTTATAATCAATAGTTGCTTTATTATAATTACTTATGATAGATCAATTTATGTTCATCAACGTAGAAGTTGAAGCTGATCTTGGCTAATTAAAATTCAATATATTTTGCAACAGAACTTGAATTGAGTGGTCATTATTTGTTGTATGTGTTGTCGGTCGCCGTACAACAACTGACGCATTGCTATAATCAGAACTAACGTTTTATACCATGGCAAAGTGCGCAGCGTAAAAATATTTTTACTCTACTTCATATTATAATGCGTTAGTATTATTGGACGGCGCACTTTGTTTTGGTATAAAAGTTAACTCTGATTATATCGACTTTGTTTTCATAGCATTTGGTTTCGCATTGAATTCATTGCTTTTGTTTTAAATGATAACAGATTTTGGTTTTAATTCAATTCATTTAATCGTTTATTGATTTCTTTAATCAATACTTTGAATCCTTTTCAGTCAAAATGGCCGCAGTTCTATCTGATCCGGACAATAAACTGAAGACATCTTCTTCGGCTGACATCGAAGACAACGAAGAATTAAACGACGAATTGATAGCCGAAAATGGCGATCAGATTGACATCAAAAAGAAGAAGAATAGAAAGAAGAAAAAGAAAACAAAAACGACAGACAATTGTATTGACAATAGTCTTGATATCGATGGTCTAAATATAGAGGACCACAAACCTAATGGCAATGATGTCAAGCCTTCAACAATCGAAGCAAATGATGGCAACGAAGCTGAAGACGAATCGAAAGACTCGACAAATCCACAGAAGAAGAAGAAAAAGAAAAACAAACCAAAATCAATGGCCAATCAGTCTTCTAATTCGACAAACAGTGGTTCAGTTGCTAAACAACAAACAAATCCTCCATCGATAGCGATCGCAGACTTGTTCCCGGACAGCAACTTCCCTATAGGACAGGAAATGGAGCACCCTATACCTCATGACAGGTATGGGCAATGACCGGACCCTTTGGTCACTTTTGCCTTCAATTGTATTGTTTTTCAGTCAAACGGCAATCAATCGGTTGACAAACGCCGAGAAGAGAGCTTTGGATTTGGCGTCCGTTGAGATCTACAAAGAGTTACGACAGGCCGCAGAAGCGCACAGACAGACCCGGAAATACATGCAGTCTGTGATTAAGCCCGGCATGACTATGATTGACATATGGTATTCCATCACTTATTCTGACCACTATTTAACCATTTGTTTAATTAGTCAAACACTTGAAGATACGGCGCGTAAACTGATTGGCGAAAATGGACTTCAAGCGGGTCTGGCATTTCCTACCGGCTGTTCTCTCAATCATTGTGCGGCTCACTATACCCCAAATGCGGGCGACCCGACTGTCCTTCAATACGATGACGTCTGCAAAATCGATTTCGGAACGCATATTAACGGCCGTATAATCGACTGCGCCTTCACTGTAGCTTTCAATAACAAATACGACAAACTTTTGGAAGCGGTCAGGGATGCCACCAACACTGGCATCAAACACGCCGGCATTGATGTCAGGCTATGCGATGTCGGAGAAGCCATTCAAGAAGTTATGGAGTCATACGAAGTAGAAATCGACGGCAAAGTATATCCCGGTTTGTATTCATAGCTTTTGTCACTCATTTGCAAAACCCTTTCAAATCCTCATTCTATCTGATATTTTAGTTAATTTACTTAAAATTCTTTAGTAAATTGAAATTCAAAGCTGTAGACGGAGTAAACATTTGCAAAATGGCATATTATAGTCGTTTTAATAGTAATTATGGGTTTTTACAGAAATCCATTTCCTACAGTGCCTATTGTGCCAATTCATTTGGATTTTTGTGTTAACTCCGAAATAACTTTATATTCTTATACATATTGAACCTGTTCCTTAACCATGTACCGAAAATAATATTTTCAATAATAGTGAAAGGGTCTTGGTCATCTCTACATTGTTAAACAATCATTGATATCGCATATTATTATCGATTTCCAAATTCTAATTAATTTGTTTATAATTGTCAGTCAAATCAATCCGTAATCTGAACGGCCATTCTATCGGTGCCTATAGAATACACGCCGGAAAGACTGTGCCTATTGTTAAAGGAGGAGAACAAACTAAAATGGAGGTCTGTTTCAAAGTATACCTCATTTTATTTGATTATAATTTGAAATTGTTTGCAAAGGAGGGCGAGTTCTATGCGATTGAGACTTTTGGTAGTACTGGAAAGGGTTATGTTCACGACGATATGGAAACCTCCCATTACATGAAAAATTTCGATGTAGGACACGTTCCTCTTCGGTAATTGTCACGAAATGCTTCCCTATGTGACTAAGTGTTAATGTATTGTATGTTTGGACAGTTTGGGCAAATCTAAACAACTGTTGAATGTAATAAACCAGAACTTCAGTACTCTAGCCTTCTGTCGGCGATGGTTGGATCGTTTGGGACAAACCCGTTATCTCATGGCTTTGAAGGACTTGTGCGAGAAGGGAATCGTGGCTCCATATCCCCCATTGTGTGACCAAAAGGGTTGTTACACCGCTCAGTTTGAACACACAATCATATTGAGACCCACCTATAAAGAGGTGGTCAGTAGAGGCGATGACTACTAGACTCGACTCACTTTAGTTTCGATTATTAAATACATAAAAGAGAAGTATTTTAATTAAACATTTAATCGAATATTATATACAAATATAAGAGTTATTAAAAGCAATGAATTTCTGACAATAATTCGATTAATCACTTCTCAAACCGTCGATTATTTTCTAATTTTATTTCAGAATTTCATAACAAATGGTTTAATATTATTATTGATTTGAAATAATTTTAAATATATTTCAAGTTATGTTTCGAACGCTTTTCTGATATTATTTACAAAACGTTTATTCCGTTTATTTAATTAAAATCTCAATAAAATTATTGCTGTTTTTTCAATAAATATTCAATAATTAGATTACATTTGTGAAGGAAGTGAATCATTTGGAGAGTCACACGAATTCATGTCGAGGTCAACCTTATTGTTTTGGACACCCATACTATTTGGCAGACCATTACTGTTATGCATTTGTGACATAAATCTATTAGTTTGCAAATAGGGATGAAATTTCAAGTTCTGATACAAATTATTCAGTTGTAGTCGGGAGGCGTAGAGGGCAGAGGCCGTGGCCGCCGAATGCATCAGCGCCTGATTACTACTGCCAGAGTTGACTGACATCATTGTCATTTGACTGGAAGTGGGCACCGGCATGAATGATGACAGGCTGGTAGCTGGTTGCGTTTGTGGCATATTAGGGCTCGATTGGTTGCCATGTCCACTCATCATGCCAAGTGAGCCACTCATAAAGTTGCGGGGTATATTACCGAAATATAAGGTAGCCATTGCTGGGTTTGTGGCCATCATTGCTGAGATTTCAGCCAAACTCACAGAACTAGAGGGATGTATGGGTTGATGAGAGCCGACACTGGTCGGCACTTTCCATGGAGAAGAGGCTGCCATCGCTGCCTGACTGGCCATTAATAAAAGATCGCTTCCACAAGGAATACGTCCCAAAGCTTGAAATCAATCGAATATATAATCAAATTAGAGATTTGAATGTCCAGTAATTCCAATATTTTATTCATTCAATCAGATCAGAGACTAATCAAATTGTGGTCATTCTTCCAATTAAATACTTCTCCTTTGAAGAGCTGTACCACAAATTATTTATCGAAAAATATTCCTCCAATTGACTCAATTGGGGACTTCAGAAAAGGTTACTAAATAATTAGGACCTCGTTTATCATTATTTAGCTTATTCTTTAAAATTGAATAATCGCTAGTTTTAAACAAATTATGAATGAGAATATCTTTTTTGGATTATAACTTCAAATAAGAAATGCTATAAATAACTGACTTTTAGGCATTTTTTAAAAAGTGTGTAAAGTGTGTAACTTATAAGAATTGTAAGCAATTCTATTGAATGACTAATCTATTGAATGGGTTTTTGAGAACTAGAATTGTTGTCCAATTGTTGTCCAATTGTTGGAAAAGTAGTTTCAATCGCTTCACATATTCATTGAATTCATTGAAATTTTGTAGTTTTGGGTGAAACGATTGACAGGTTGGGGAGAATATAGGCAGTATTGAGAGCATACCTGCAGCGTTGGCCAGGGCCTGCTGATCGTGTGGGGATAAGTCAGCGCCAATTAGTGCCCGAAATGGCGAGTGACGGAAGGCGTGCTCTCGAAGAAGTGATTCGACTGATTCCCTATGAATAGATAAATACGAAAAATAGAGTCGAGTGAACGGACAGAACTGGAAGAAAAGTCTGAAAAACATTGTATACTTTCAGTCATTAATCATTGATTCCACTAATGATATCAGAACTGAATGTGTGCTTCTCTGGCACTCTCTGGCAGTGCTGTTAATTTAATTTATTAGTATTGCTATACGACTGACAACCAGACAAAACAGGACTCAAATAATTTATTTAAATTGTTTTCGTACTTATGCTCTCATATTATATTAAAACTTTTATAATTCAAACTCCTCTTCACTTTTGTGTTCAGTCAAAGAGTTTGTCTCTAATACACACACAACACACTGTGAGGTGTTGTCAATGATGGTGCAAATTATAGCTCTTTTCTCTTTGAAAGCTTTGAATTATGATTATTTGAGACCAGAGTTTAAGAAAAGTTTTGCACAGACTCTAACAATAATTAGTTTTTCGTTTGAAAACAACGGCTTTAACTTTGAATCACTTTTCGCTGATTATATCGTTTTCTTTTGTACTCTTTTTTGAATAGAAGTGTTGAAAAAAATACATAATTTTCTTGTTTTCTATTCACTAGCATTGCTTTGATTAATACTATTTTCAAATGTTCTTAGCCATTGATCAAAAAGATATGCACATTTTTTAATCGAACAGCGGGATAGGAGTAAAAATTATCAGATCATCAGGGCAACAGATCAAATATTTGGACCATTGATTGAAAATTTATTATATTATATGGCCTTGGTAACCATAATTGTCATTCAATCAACTGGTTGTCGAATATGCAAGATTCAAATAAATTTGAGATCAATTGGTGAAAAGTCTGAATATTTAAAAAGCAAACAGTGTTTTGACTGAAGAAAAGTATTTCTAAAGTGTAATAAAAATAGTGATAATAATTGGGTTTCATTGCCGTCAAACGAAAGATATACTGACTGTATATTAAAGTCTTTGTTGTTTAGAATTGAATTATAATTGTGTTTAAAGTGAATACAATTCTATTGTAAAGTCGATTGCATTCAAAGGTGGAGAAAAGCAAATGAAAAAAGAAAGTCATTATCGAGAGGAAGGCCTGTCGTGCAATGTTTGTGGAAATGTTTCGTGAATTACTAGTGCTATAAAAGTGCTATAATTTACAACTCATATATGGTATAGTAATGTAATCGCATCACAAGAGTGGGGATAACCTGTCGAGAAATTATTACTCCAATATTGGTCTAACAAAAGCCAATCGATTTTTATTACAAATCGCAGCCCAATATTTGTCGGCTCATAGCAGGGGTTGGCATCAAATGCTTCGGCTTTGGTGTCGGTTAAAAGTTCTCAAAATGAATTACAAAGGGTTGAACATATTCTCAGTCATCTTGTCTTGAATGTAGGCTATCCTCGGATTAGCCCCGAATTTGCAATTAAATAAACTATCGACTAATCAGTTGTGAAATATTATTAAAGACAGACAACAGTTGCCTTTAAAGATGTCCATTAGTTTTGTTTGATTTGAAAATTAGTTTCTAAGACTTCTCTTAAATTTGCAACTAATTGCAAGTACTAATTGACAATCAACATTAATTTTAATATTGAGTATATTTAAATTTTTAATTAGAAATTTGCTATAAAATGTTCTTAACATAAATATAGCGCTGTGTTAGAGTTTGGGCGAAGACATACCGCTCGAGATCTGTCAGACGACTGGAATCACGGAATCCTTTAGCGAATGGATTGCTGTCTATCTTTAGTTTAGTTATCTGTTAAGTAAAGTGAATAAAAACATAATTATAAATATGAAAATTTGAGAACTTTTAAGTGATTTTCCAAATATTTATAGCTTATCAACAAATCTATGATAAAACATTCAGAGAGAAAATATTTCTTTAATTTATATGAAACTCATATAAATATTTTGAGACATGAGCTGAATGTCGAGAATCAGTTCCTAATTATTTAATGAAATTTTTGGGAAAGTTTTCATTTTAGAGCTCAAACTTTCAGTTAATGAATGCATAAAACGAGTAATTTATTTAATAATTAATATGTTTTGTGAAAGACATTAAATCCCTATAAATAATGATAAAAATACGATAAATAAAATGAAAAACGAGAGTAAAAATTCTTATTTGCCTTTTGATCGATAAGAACACTAATAATTATAATAATTAGACAATTGCTTACAATTGCTTATAATTAGTTCACACAATCACTGACTAATTAATTATTCTTTTATTTGTTTTGTTTCGACAAAAACTGATTTCATTAAAATTCAATTCTTTGTAAAAAGAGTTCTTTGTTTTTCAATTCTTGAATTCGATTCAAAAAACAGCTGAAAACCAGTTAACAGAAAAATGGGCTCTGAATTGAAAAGTACGATGAAATCGAAACTGTAGCCAAAATATTTTCAAGAAATCTTAACCCAACATAAATATGTTAATGTTGTCGTAAAAGCGTTTTTAGCGCTGTCTTATCCCATTTCGACTCAATTTTCTTATTACTTTTATTTTTCTCTCCTCAATGCTTCTCAGTTTATAACAATTGCAATGAAAAGCACTTAAAACTATAAACAATTGAATGCGAAGACATACCAATTGGTTTTGATATGCGGTCACTGCTGTGAAGACCGTTTCAGGGAATATGTAGGACCGGAACTGTTCGCTTTCCAGGTTATTAATGACAGGAGGATTGCCGTTGTGATAGTCTGACCGCAGTTTCACCAAATGTATGCGCGGCTGATATTTGTGCATTGAGTTCAATACAATCTATTAGAATAGTTAACAGTTAACAAGGCTAATTGAAATGGTTGCCCAACAGTTGACTTACGTGTCCACTCTTATCCATTTCATTATTGGTGAGCTTAACCTTCTCAAAAGAGACCACTTGTTTACGCAACTGATCACCACTGAAGGGCGCATCCGGATGTACATACAGGCGTACCGGTGCCGGAGCGTCAGCTTTGCCAGCAACCAGCCATGAAGACCGATGATAGGCATACCTATACCTCTTGTTATCTACGGGAACGATATCCATGAGAACCAGATATCGGGCGTGAGGTTCTGGACTATGAAACGATATTCTGCGGATAATAATTCAAAATCAATTATCTTTCAGTTCAAATATTTCATTAATTTTATTCAATCGATTCCCAATTTTTTAGTTATTAAAATATTTTTATCTAAATTTATTTTTTTTGTCACAATTTTCTAAAAACTTTCCCGAAAGACGACTAAAAGAATGTTTTAAATACAGATTTATTGACGGATTTCTGGCCAATAATCTGTTAATTTTTTGCCTGAAAATATGAAATTTGAATGGATGTGAGGCCATAACAAGAAAAAAGAAGTTCAGACCTCACACTTAGAGCAAACACCACTGAGAGCTTAAACTTAAGATACACAGCTATATATGACAGCCCTATTTGAGTTATAGTCAGATCCTGTGCCATTTTACAAGTAAAGTAATCATAAATTAAATAATAATATACACAATCAGACAAAACCTAAAATTAATTATTTCAATGATTTTTCAAAGTTTGGCATTTAATTCAAACAAATGAATGTAAATTCAATTGGTTCGAAGTGATTCCATATTGAGAGCTATTATTCTGATTAAACCTTTTATTTGATAGATTTCTTTTAAAATGATTTTTGATTATCATTTCCATACGACTTGAAAATTATTTTCATTTACTATTCATGTTATGAATCATTAGAAGAAATGTAAGTTTTCGGCAACACTTACCTACACGTTGGAAACATCCTGAGGGGAAAGGATACCAAAGAGCCAGAGCACAGCCAAAACAAGAAACAGACAGTAATCTTATTAGCATTTTTCAGTAACAATTTTTTATGGCTTAGTATTCATTTAAGAGTTTGAACGCCAGACTAAATTAGAGACCAGAGACCGCTCTCCACTTTAAAATTATTCCAATGGATATGATATGAGTCTAACGCCTCTTACATAAAGTTATTGTAATAATAATTTATTGGACGGCAAACACAAGACAGACTCTAATTGATTTTTCGCACCAAATTTGTTATTTTAATATCGATAACAGTGTAGCAGACATTTGCTCCAAAAAACATTCCTTTCTTCCCAAATCTGTATCATTTGTTTTCATAACATATTTCAATTGATTCTATCCACTCTTTTGTCATTCATTGTGAAAAATAAATACTATTTATTGCCATTCAATGCTAATAATGTGAGAAAAATTGCTTACATGTGTTAACTCATGTTTATGTGATGAGTATTTTCTAAGAATCAATTTTCATAATATATTCTTAGGAATTTTATCTTTCTTATTGTCTCAGTTTTCCGGACCAAATTGTGTTCACTGTTCAGAATACAAAGTGAATGGACTGTAGTTTATAATTGAATATATGAAGACATTTATCGGTTGCATATAATTATATACGGATCTGAAAATTAAAGGACGAGTTTCCGCCGCAAAACGTTTCGATCGTTTAACTAAATATAATTCAATATATAATTTGAAATTGTTTTGCAAGTTTGCGATTCACGATTACAACCAAAAGCTTTAATAGTATTCATCTTTTTATCCATTAGAAAATTCAATGTATTACGATCAATTTTTAACTTGCAATATTCAGAATTCAACTTATTCGCTTGAAATGTTATCAGATATATTTTCAATCAAGCATATCCAAAAATGTTTTTGACTTAAGCGGCATTGCTATAGTGTCCAAATAATTGTACTTATTAGATATATTAGTCTAATCGATATATGTAGTGGCGCTTCGCTTCACTCTCTCCTAATAATCGATCAAATAATGGTTTTATACAGGGATGGCTTTGGGGGAAGAATACCTCAAAATCCCCCGGCTAACTGCCATTTACCGCCTCCAAGATTTGAACATTTTATACGAACCTTTTTAATGTTAATTAAAATAGATTAAGGATAATTTAGCCAATAATCGTTTTATTTGGAGCTATTTCAAAGAAACTAAAGATGAGCGACAAAATAATGGGTGGCGTACTTCTAATTATACCGGAACCTCTAATTCGTCCAATAGTAAAATAAGGAAAACTATCTCTTTTAAAGCCCCTCGAATTCAGCGGAGCTTGACCATCCCTGGTTATATGAATTGCGATAACAGAAAAACGATGTAAAACCACTCAATATAATTAATTTGGAAAATTGAACTCAGATTGCTCATTGAATTTGTGGCATCTGAGGGAACTGAGGGAACTGCCTCATATCGAGTAAAACAACATAAATATCCATAAATGTAAAACCATTTTCGTCTTTTTTAAATCACAGAATATTATTATTATTGATATAACGATAAAAATATACAAACAATGGGAACGAATGAATAATTTTTAGGCAAAACGTTTTTGATTAAAATCAATTCATTTTAATGCAATCATTTATTTTTCAATCATTATTAGAGATCGGATTTTCAACTATAGCAACTATTTTCCAGGTACATAGTTAAAGAACAAGACTTAGGATCTATCCGAAACACATACTGAGGATCATTTTAACCAAAGTTTATAGTAACTATAAATAACTATTTCAATGGGTAACTAACTATTTGATTAAAAAACGAATTATTCTAGTTCAGGAATGTACAAAAAGGAAAGTTTCTTGAAAATCCTCCAAATTTAACTATTTAACCGCCTAGGTTTTAAAAATTTGCCAATTTAAACGTTGAAAAACTGATCCTTTCTCAAAAATTACAGTTTATAAATAATGGAGGGCCAAATATATCGCCATTTTGTTGTTATTTTAAGATATTAAGACTTATAATTTGATAATTAGCTTAAATGTAACTTAGTTAAGTTAAATTATGCTTAAAATTCCCTGAAATAAGCCTATTTAAAATACAAAATTGCAAAATTGTTGTTTTGATTGCCATTTCAGTCCGCCATTTAAATTGCTCCTCTTAATATCACCCAAGATCTTAGCTTTTAAAATGAGTCAATATCCCCTCCCTATAAAACAGAGATGTCCAAGAAAAATGTTAGGGATGAGGGGAATTTTGCCATAATCCCTTGGGGGTGAAGTGGCTGACAGAAATAATGCCGGAAATGCTTATTTTCTTCGATGTTTTTAAGTTTAAATTAGAATAATTATGCTTTAATTAGGCTATTCTACAAGACTAAAGACAAAATTTAAAATAATTGCGAAATTTACAACCATTTGTAAAAATATCTTATTTTTAGTTGAAATTACCGAAAATTCTAATTTTCTTGGAAATTGACGGCTCGCTTCGCCGTAGATGGGGGTTGTAGGGGGTAGTTTCAGTTTAGTGGAAAACGATATATGACCTTATTGGCCAATTCTGCTATATGTCAAAGATCTTGCACATCACTGATTTCGTTATTACTGCAATTCCCTGAAATAATAGTATTCTGTGCTAATTAATATAAAATTATGGAAAATAAATAACTATTTCATTAACTATTTAATCCTTTTTGATTAACTATTATAGTGACTATTTTGGTCATTTTTATCAACTATTTTTCCGAACTATATTTATTATGTTTTAAGTCTATCAACTTTGTTAATCTTGCTAGTTTATTGAAATTTATTAAGGGCAAAGATATAAAGAGTAGCTAGATATTTATAAATTTATTGGGGGAAAATATATTGGGGGAAATGACATTGGGGGAAATGATATTGGGGGAATTGACATTGAGGGAAATGACATTGGGGGAATTGACATTGGGGGAAATGACATTGAGGGAAATGACATTGGGGGAATTGACATTGGGGGAAATGACATTGGGGGAAATGACATTGGGGGAAATGGAAGCGACCGCATTTTATAAAATCAAATGCCAGTTTGAACAAGAATGCACGATCTTAAGAGATACATGCAAGAAATAATGACTCATTTTTGATGTCAAAACCTGAGGATAGAGGGAGGGAATATTAAAAAATGGCTGACAGAAATAGCTACCGGAAACGCCAATTTTCCGCCATTTTGTTCTTAAACACGCTCATTTTCGGTAATTTTTACTTGATTGTTCATGTTTTAAGTCTAGCTTTCTAAAAATGGGTTTTTGTCCACCATTGCAGAAAATGGTAATTTCGAAGAAGGGGAAGTTTCTCTACGGTTTTATTGGGAAATCTCCTTTTATGAATTGCTATTTTGAGTCACATGATTTCAAAATTCATATTTTGCAAAATTATACAAAATAAATTTAGGTGGCGCCATCTAGTC
>JAQIWP010000975.1:0-18290 GCA_034695525.1 Euzetes globulus | reverse complement strand
ATTTCGATATTCTTTGCGATTCTGTCGAAAATTACTTCCTTTACGTTATTTGAGAACATTTTCTGACTTTTTTCGTCGACAAATAGGTATTTGAAATATTTGTGCAGAAAAGGGAAGGTTATGGCCAGTCGTCTCTTAAATGTTGCCTTTGTATTCCATAACTTTCTAGCTTGCAAAAGAAGTTGATTATCAGGATTGTTGATTATGTCCAGATTCTGTCCAAGAGCTATTTTTCCGATCACATCGAATGTCAAGCGATCGAAATATTCTCTCAAATCAATGATTTCCTTATTCTTGACTTTTGGCTCTAAAGCGACAAAAAATGAATCTAATGACCCGATTATCGATGGCTTCAATTGTTTTAGTCTTCCCGTTGCAAATGCCGGCGCCAGTGTTTTCCTGGTCCTCTTCCACTCAGGATAAGGCAGAAAGAAAACACCGGAATAGAGAGGCTCACCAGGACTGGAAAACTCCTGATTTTAAGAGAGATTCTCGTTATGTTTAATTACGAAACAATCCAGGCAAGTTTCAGATAAATGTTTAAAGAAAACTTGAGAATAAATTTTTCCAAAATGAGCTTTCTCATTTTAAGTTTTGAAAAAGTACTATGAATTCTTAATCTTCTTTTAAAATATTTAAAGATATTTAAAAAGTTATTTTTCACTTGAGCAACTCTGTTTACTTAATTTTATGGCTTACCCTATGATTTGGTATTTTGGAAAATTCAGTGACCAATAACTTTTTGATTAGATTCGGATCCGTTACTGAAAGACAAGGTCTCAACCCTTCATAGAATCTTCAAGAGATCGAAAATAAAGTCTATTCTAAAAACCGGACATTTTTGGTGAAATACCCGACGATTTTCCCATATTTTCGATGACTTCGCAAATCAGAGAATTGAAAGGGAAGGTCACTCCTTGAAGACAAATCATTGGGTATTCCCTGTCGGCTCCAAAACGTTAATTTATAGTAAACTATAGAAATTATGGCCACAATTAAACTCAACACAATTGACACAAGAATTAACATTTCTTAGAAAATTAGTTTTATGTCAGTTATTAAATGAATAATAGATCGACAGTTATATAAATCAGTTTATAGTTTTCATAACTTATAATCCAGTTCTTTATAAAGACTGTAATCTGTGGTTATCTCATTATAATTATCTAATTGGTTCAAAAACATTTTATTAATCTTAAATGAATAACTTTGTAAAGAGTTAGCGGTCAATAACCTTAAATGAATGGCAGTTATTTATTTGAGACTAATTAAGACCTCTAATTACAGACAAGTATGTGATAAGTTGGCCTTCTGTCTGAACACTGTTTTTATAATCGGTCATCAACAACAATTTGATAAGTACCAGAGCCAATTTTGTCTAAAATAATTTTATATATGGACTGAGTCATTAGATAACATAAAAGGGTTTACTAATGATTGCTTAATAGTTGAAATCGAGTACTAGTTTTATGTCAATCTTACTCTGGGACTAATCCAGACAATTTGCTAACTTTTAATAGAATAATGGTTAAAATTGAATCAGCTCTTTCATTTAAAAAGAGATATTTGATCTCTTTAAAAGAATAAATAATTTGAGTTAATTTTCCCTTTAAATACCTTGGTGATTGGGAATGTCTATTATATTGGTTTTTAACTTGTTTATTCATTGCATGCATTATGTTCATTAAAATGACACTTTGTTTAACTTTTTGGAAAATTCTATCAAAAACATTTTTTTAAAAAAAGTTTGATAACAATTGGTTGTCATAACAACCGATTCCTCAAAACCACAGACTATTCATAGAAGACGTCATTAAATGGTTTAATAAATTAATAATAATATAAATCATTTTGAAATAAAACAGTTTTGTAAAACATTTGATTTTAAGCATCAGGCATGTGCAAGGGGGAGTTTTGAATATATTCTAAATAACCATGCTAACATTAAAATATCTGTACTTCGTTTATGGAAAATTCGATTAAATAGAAGCGTACATTTTGGACAACCATTTTATCAAAGCAGTCGATCGCATGACAAACATGTGGTTAAAGTGTGTCTCAAATGTTGACAAAGGATTCAATTGTTTTCTAAATTTGTTTCAAATATTCATTATTTCTATTAATTTGTCGATAAAATGGATTCAAAAATAAATAAATTATACTATAATTTGAATGTTTTGAATAAACTGACGACTTTTGCCATTCATTTGAATGAAAGGTCAGAAATAGTCGATAAAAATGTAATGAAAGATAAGTTTGAAACTGATTTCGATTATAATATTTGTGGAAAAGTTTGTAAAACAAGTTCTGAATTAATTGATTGCAAAGAAAGTATTGAACGCAATGTTAAGCCTAAAGAAGTGTTTCACTGTTTTTGGCCTAAATGTCGATATAATACCACAAATAAGACTCGTCTGAATGAACACAAATCTATTCATTTGAATAAAAAGCAATTTGTTTGTAATCTAAATGATTGTAAGAAAACATTTATAAATAAAACAAATCTAATTCGACACAAACGGACACATTCTTCAGAAAAGCCGTTTAAATGTCATATCAATGGTTGTGACAAAACATTCACACAATCGTCTCATTTAATGCGACATAAAATTAATATTCATTTGAAAATTAGATATCGATGTGATTGGAGTCAATGTATGCAAACATTTTCTCTTAAAAGCAATTTGAATCGACACAAGAAATCAGTTCATTTGAAAGAAAAACAATTTGTCTGCGATTGGGATAACTGTAAGAAAACATTTTCACGAAAATTGTATTTAATTGCTCACAAACGCATTCATTCCGGAGAATAGCCATTCAAATGTCATATCCAAGATTGTTACAAAACTTTCAGCCAAAAAGGCGACCTAATCATACATCAGAATAGATTGCATTTTAAGATCAAATCATTTAAATGTAATGAAAATAATTGCAACAAATGTTTCTTCACTTCACGTGATCTGAAAAGACATAAAAATAGTATTCATTCGACAGAAAAGCCGTTCAAATGTTTGGTTGAAATTTGTGGCAAAAAATATGGGAATAAAAGTGAATTGAATCGACATTTGAAAAGAAAACATAAAAAATAATAAATTAGAGACAAACCAAATGAGGGGTCACTTACTGTAATCTATCAATTATTCTGTTCTCAATATATTGAAAATTTCAATTTGAAATTCAAAATTTATAAAATAACCAAACCATAAGTCATAAACTCCGCGGCAACTCGGCTCAAGAATTTGAACTTGTTGAATGTGATTCTGTCATATTTATTATAAAGTTGAACAGTTCTAATCAATGTAAGACAGCACAATGTTTCCCCTTATTTCAGTTGATTTAACCCTCCATTAGAATTACCGTTTTCCCTGTCTTTATAACCCATTTTTAGAAGAAGAGTCCTTATAAATGAACTATAAGGATCTAGCAACTAGCAATATTCTGTAACCAGATATGACATTTTATATTCGTTAAAACATATTTGTAAAACAATTAATTGTTATTTAATTGATTTGAAGACCGCTTTGAATGTTAGATATAATAATTGAGAGCTATTTCTCTGAATAAAATGATAGGTCATTGCATTGAATCGATTATAACGACCGGTCCTTATAAATAATAGATAGGAAAAAGGTTCTTATAAATGATCTATAAAGATATAGCAACCGATTGTTTGAGATCACAATTCTCGAAATGGATTATAAGGACAGGGTCACAATTGGGTCACAGAGACGGTACTCAATAATAAATATGTGAATTGACCACAAAATAACACTTAATTTAATTCTCAACCAATAGATGTCACCTCAAACCTAAACTACATTTCAAATTCTTCAACTTATAATGATTTTGTTTATTTTTCTCTAAATATAAATAAACTAGTATAAAAATTTTATTTGATCGAATCTTTAATTGTGAACTTACATTGACGATAAATTCTTATTGTTTCCAGCAAAATATAAAGGTTTTATTTATATATAAATTTTGTTTTTTACTTAAAAAAAGTTAAAAATTAACAAAAAAGGTCCTGAAATTGAACACAAATAACAATAAATACTAATTTATTTTCAATTAACATCTATTTAAACATATTGTTATTATTATTGAAAAAAATATTCATGAATAAAATGAAAGGAAACTACCCAGTAATTTGCTGACATTTTAGATAATTAATCCTGATTTAAATAAATTTATTACACTTGTAATTTGGAACAATATAATTTAATGTAATCCTAATAGTATTTGTTTCTAATATTCTATTAGTAAAATTTATAATTAATAAATATTCAAGCAAAATTGTGTGTAATTCCGACAAATTTCTATCGTTAAAATTTAATGTTGAACATTTTAACTACAAGAATTTTAATTTTAAAAAAGTGTAACAGAGGTCAGATTTGTCAAGAAAAAGTTAATTCTATGTAATATTTCTAATAAAAGTTTCCATTATTTTAAACCTAGACAATTAAAAATAACTAGATTTAATTCTAAAGATTAAAGTTCTAGTTCAAACTTTTATATACTTCTATATATATTTAATTACGCTCAATTTTTATTACCATTTTATTTACAAAGCGAGAGAGCGAGAGAGAGAGAGCGAGAGAGGGAGGGGAGAGAGAAGGAGAGAGAGAGGGAGGGGGAGAGCGAGCGAGAGAGAGGGAGGGGAGAGAGGGAGAGCGAGAGAGAGAGAGAGCGAGAGAGAGAGCGAGAGAGTGCGAGAGAGAGAGCGAGAGAGAAGGAAGGGAGAGAGAGGGAGAGAGAGAGGCTAAAGTGACCATGGCGATTGCGCACTACAATTGCAAAGATTGACTGAGAGAAACGCTTCACAGCATCACTATTTTTTTGGGCACCGCTTCTGTGCACCCGAATAGCACAGCATAACAGTTCAGGGATGAGCAATGAATGCGTTGCCAGAGGATTATCAATTAGATTTTGTTCTCAGCCTAAATGTTTGACTTGTGTGTAAATATGGCTTGGTTAATTTTATATCTGCGTTTATCTAGTTAAATGTGAACTAATTGCTGTTAGAAAATGATACTATTAAACAAAATGTCATAGTTACCAATTTATGTGGACATTCGTTTAATAAAATCATTGAATCTAAAATTTAATCTTTGTTGTTTTTATCCACAATAATAATAATAATAATAATAATAATAATAATAATAATAAAAATAATAATAATATTTGGAATTTATAAATAATTATACCTTACTTATATAAATATATATTAAATTAAATTAATTATTTGACAATTTTTTGGACCATGGAGCACTCCATTTATTCAATTAACAAAGTAGTGATCTTGCTCATTTGGTTTCTCGCTCTACTCAGCGACAAACACATTTTGAATTTAGTCGGAGCTAAATCAGATAAGTACGGTTATTTAAAAAATTCAATCTTGCTAATCGTCTTGACAGACTCGAATTTCAATTATTTAAGAATGATACTTGATATTTGATCAAGACTCGCTCTAAAATATCAAATGTAAACACTTGAACTTAATTTGTTTCTCTCAATGTAAATATTGAGAAATTCATACAGTAGTCTCCCGGTCTTAGTTTTTTATATAATCCAGCATCTATTTACTTTATTTCAATATTTAAGTCCACATTTCGAGCTCATTTTATTTGATATTTTAATGGATTATTTTTTGGCATTTTTTTCTGACGAAAATCATTTTAATTTATTTTTAGACAAAACAGTCATTAATGTTAAGGTAATTTTGTCTGTGAATAAGGCCTTGATGTTAATCGGGGAGGAAATTCAATAAATAAATATACAAATAGTTATGGAAATTAATTGTTTATTCAGTGGAGAAAAATACATAACATTTGTATTGATTTTTGTCTATTTCTCTGTTAAGACAAGAGAACCGAAAATCGATTTGTAAAAGACTCTGGAGAATCGGTTTTGTGAAATTTCTCTGTCTTTTGTTTTCATTGCACCCAGTAATTGATTCAAATGATAGTACAGTTTTCTTGCATTTTAAATAAATCTGCTTTAAATTTAATTTATCGATTGAATCGGAAAATCAATTTTTCAAATCAATTTTGAAAAACTAAAAATTCATTTCCGATAACAAAAAGCCTGGAAAAGGCAACGTATTTAACCCCTTAAAGCATACTTTCTTTCATTGCAATTATGCTTTGCGGCCAAACCAATAATTAGATTATTGAATTTGAAAATGGAATTAACCAGCTATATTTGTTGCCATACCAAGCAAGCTAATAAATTGCATATTGATCAATATAAATTATATTAAATAAATTTAGCCTGGCTTCTTAAAAGCTACATATTTGCTGAGTAGCTGTATTTGTTAATTAAGGTTCATTTAAAATTGAAATGTTATTATTACAGTTCTTTTTCTATTTAACGATAAAAGTAAGTAGTTTAATTAGTTTAATTTATTTAAACACTACTACGGTACTGGTAGTTATTTTGAAAAATTGCAGTTTTATCTTTCTTTATTTCCCGAGCAAAATTATTCAGGAGAAAATTAAATTCCTGCAATGAAAATGCAAATCGCTTTACGATTTTTCGCCGATAATATTTGATTTATATTCAAGAAAAGTCTATTCTCTCTCTCTCTCCCTCTCTCCCCTCCCTCTCCCTCCCTCTCTCTCCCTCCCTCTCTCCCTTCTATTGAACCAATTGGCGGATCGCGTGTCCAAAAAATTCTCTGTCAAACACACAGACAGTAAGTGTTGCACTCATTGTCTGTGACTAGTTTTTATCAGAAGAGTAATCAGGGTCTTCATTAAATATTTCATGAATAGGAAGGGAAAAGTTTCTTAATGATGCATGCAAAATTTTATTGACATTTTTATTTAATTAATAAACTTAAAAGGCTAAACTATTTTTTATTTAATAACAAGATTATAATATTCAAAGAATAATGTTCTTTACTTTTCATAATATTGTTTTATTTGTTTTAATAATTATTAAGTATCTTGATTAATGTCCTAGATTAGCTTAAATTGATTTAGAACATAAAATTGGGATAGGTGCCATATGTTCACTACCTTGCTCATATTGGCAGAAAGTGACTTTCGTACTTATGAAGGAATAAAAGAATAGCCATGAAAATAGAGGATAACTATCAATGACCTCTTCATAATTGAAATGGTTTTCTATGCGGTACTGTTATGAGCGCCTTATGTCAGGCCTCTCACACTAACTCGTATGTTAAGAACCGCTTATAATACCTGTGCCGTAAAGAATATTCCTGTTCTCTGTATTAGGTTTTTTTGGACACACATTCACGCGATTCTCTAATAACAGCGCTTTTTATGGCCTTTTATTTATTGCTTACTATTGAATAATATATCGAAACAAATCGATAGTAAACTGTATTTTATTTTGCACTCAAAAAAAATGTTTAGAACCAAAAGCACTAATTATCCGATCATTTCTTGAAAATTTCAAATTTAACGGAACAAAAACAAAACAAAATCGATTTGTCTAAAGAATGGTGTGACCACGTTTAGCAGGAATAGGGTTAAAGAGTGATTTTCCATGATAATAATTGTTTTCCTGGAATAAGCTAGGATCTCTATTATTTTCCAAAGAGATATTAATACAGGAAACTAGTTAAATATTTACCAGGAATTAAATATTTAAACTTTGATCAGGTAGAATTGGTGTCAAAAGGAGCTGGTCACACAACCAGGAATTCCTATGGATTTTGGGGTCGAACAGAATATTCTGAACAAAAAAAACTTTCATTAATCTAATCGATAAAAATTATTTACACGAAAAGACAATAAAAGAGAACAGAAAAACTAATAAAACATTAATTTTTAGTCTTATTTTTCACAGCATTTCACATAAAAATTATTTATTTCGTATATTTTATTACAGTTTTTATTATCGCCTTTTATTTCGTCTCCAGTATTTTGTTGGCCTCCCTCTCCCTCTCTCCCTCTCCGGACTGTATTCCCCGTTCCTGGAAAAAGGCAGTCGAAAAACATTAACTCATATAATGTTTGTTTGAACTTTACTTTTGGCCCAAATTGTCTGTGCATTTGATGGTATGTCCACTCATACCAATCCGTAACAACAATTCCCCTCTAAAAAAACGTCTGGCGTTTCGACGACTGAATCGATTATTTCCTTTTTTTTCATTATTTATCACAAGTTTATTAAATCACGTCTGAAATGATAGCATAATTTGGAATTGTTTCATAAATAATTCAGTGTTGCAGGCTAACTCACGGCTAGATTTCAGATCTGGAACAGTTTCAATTGATCCACCTATTTTTTTCTAGAGTTCAGAACACGCTAACTATCCCTATCTATCTACTGACTCGATGGATAGCCAAGGTCATTTTCTTTTAATCGCCTTATCAAATATAAACGGATATCTGGATCATCAAGTTTATTTCATTTTGTTGTTCCACTTAATTTTTGACCTGTTTAGATTAGAAATAATGACAATATTGAAACATAATCAATTTGTTGTCATAAAAACGATCATGATGACTAATTTTCCATGCTTATTAATTTATTTTCGCCATTTCTTTGCAGAGAATATGCCGGAGCCAACATAACAAAAATACTAGATGAATTTTTCGAGAAAGGCAAATACGATAAGAGGGTCAGACCTAATTACGGAGGTAAGAGCATTTTTATGAATGAACATGATTGTTTAACAATAATTTTCTGTCTATTTTTAGGTCCGCCTGTTCAAGTGGGCGTTACCATGCACATAATAGGCATCAGTTCTGTTTCCGAGGTCCAAATGGTTAGTGTCGGCTATTTTTAGAAGTGTCCACTTAACAATGACCTGGATATTTGATACGACAGAATATAATTACTATCTTTCCATTTGAATAGGACTTTACGTCAGACTTCTATTTCCGGCAAATATGGAAAGACAATCGGCTGTCATTCGAGCCGCACGGAGGCATCACTGAGCTGGTGGTCGGCGCCGAAGTGGCTCAGAAGATCTGGGTGCCCGACACCTTTTTCGCCAATGAAAAGGTGGCCTCCTTTCACATCGCCACCACAGACAACACATTCCTTAGGATCGACATGAATGGCCAGGTCTACAGAAGTATCAGGTTAGCACTTTTACTTTTTTTTAATGCGAATAAATGCGCTTGCCAATATTTTTAGAGCTCAGGCTCAATTATACATAATCGGTTATCAAGTTTGTTCGCTAATACAGTCTATTCTCAGTTTATGAACACATTATTTAATTCTTGATTAAAAATATGGTATTTTGTCGAACCAATGACTTAAATCTTAGGTTAAGTTACCTGGGTTTAAGTGTCAATATGTCTCGGATATTAGTTTCTAATATCTAGGTCCAACTAGAATAAAGTGTTGCTTGATAAACACATAAGAATATTCTTGAATACAAGTGTTGAAGAACAGCAGATTATTATTATTATTACTAGCACATTTTAATTATGAGTCTAAATGACTGTTTGTTGACCTATTTTTACGCTAATTACAAGTTTCAATAGCACAAATAAAACGAGCTCTCTTATTTATTAGCATTTCCATTCTGTTGGCCGTTTCTATTGGCAAAAGGAATATTTTTTTCCCTGAAATTCTGTGCAAATATTTTTTTGGATTCGGTAACAGAATTGGTGTCGGATTTCAATATTTCTTCGTCTCTATTGAAACTATCAAACAATAGAATAAACAGTGAAATGAAATACATTTGTTGACCATTAAATAATAGCCGGTTGTTTGTCTTCTTGCAACAAATGTCGAGCACTTCTTCTATTACACTTAAGGTCCATTTATAATCATGCTGTTCCGACAAAATGGTCGATGGTCCAATAATGGACTAGTGGTAGAAACAAATTTTTATCAAGGAAAAATGAATACATTTTATTAAACAATCTATCCTTGGTTAAAGAGATATTTTGCAGTAATTTCTATTTGAATCTAATATCAGTTTATTTCTATTGAATTGAATTAATTTTTGAATTAATATCTTGATGTTATGGGAATACATATTTAATACAATTAAAAGCACTTAACTTTATTGACCACAACTGATGGACAGTCTGTCTATACCATCAGTTGTGGTCAATAAAGTTTGTGGACAAAAAAGTTAAGTGCTTTTAATTAAATATGAATTCATTTTTGTTTAGACTCGACCTGAGGCTGATTTCCAGTGCAGTCGATTTTATAATATAAAATAAGCAATTACAATTTTCTAAGTTTAAATATAAGTTTTAATATCTTGAGTAAAGACGTATATATTTTTTTTAAAATTATTAAAATTTTTGATCCCTGAATAAAACCCCTATTTCCAAATGGCTCTGACTTTTTAAAGGCCAAAGCAAATTCCAAATTACTAATAGACCTTGATAATATTGGTCTTGACGTATAGGTTTAAGAGAACGGTAGCTATTTTTGTAAAGTTCCTGGAAATTTACCTACTCCTACTGGATACAAATTTTTCCATTGAAATCAATTATCTTTTATTAAAAAAATACATTTTTTTCAATTGAAATTCGCTTTAAAATAGTTAAATATTTTTAGATTCCAACGAAATCTTTTAAATAAAATTCTTAGTATTTGTTTCAAAAAGATTATTGAAAATCTTATATTTCGACGGAATATTCAGTTTAGGAATAGGCTCTTGTATTCAGAGTTAGATTGAAGTAACAAAAGAAGAATCAAAATTGAATTTCAGTTTTAAAAGAGAGAGAGAGAGAGAGAAAAGAATTCAATTTCAATATAAGTTTTTCCGGATAGAAATTTATTGAAATCGGGAGGGAGAGGGAGGGAGAGAGGGGGAGGGAGAGAGAGAGAGGGAGGGAGAGAGGGAGAGGGAGAAACTGTAGTTATCTTTCAGTGAATGCAATTAATATTCAAATACTTCTAACACTTCTCTGATGTAACGCAAGTTTATTGAAAAAAAAAGTCTGAAAAAAGTCATTCAATTACACGAATAGATTTGGAGAACTGTTGGCTTAAAGAGAAAAAAAATTAGTTTGAATAACAAATTAGTTCTTTTAATAACCAATCATTTGAGTTAAATGAGCATAAAATTAGAATTCAATTAAATTCCTGATATAATAAACAAAAAACTAAAAAAATGAGATGAAAGTAATTCTGGAAAATATAATTAAAACACGTTCTCTATTCTAAAAATAGTGAAAACTAATGTTTGTTTTGATATTTTTAAAAACTGTAAAACTTTAATTGATTAGAATTTTTGTAAACAAAGGCTAATTGGACCTAGAAACCGGTCGTAAGCCTTGATAATGAAAGATTATTTGAAAGGTTTTTGGCCAATTTCACACTTATTTGATTTTTAGGGGGAATATTACAATTTTAAACAATAAATAAACTGGTTAATAAGTTTTTCATTGAATATCTATGTCATCTTTCAAGTCTAGTGGCATTGACTTTATTCTGGAGTAAATGTCTCTGTTTTCGGCTAATATTCAGTATTTAAATCAAATCAATTTTAATTAATACCGAAAACAAATGAGTTATTGATTTAATTATTAATTTAAAACTACTTGGGATTGAAAAAATATATATTTTTAGATGAGCTAGGCAGATTTCTTAATTTTCCATCCATTTAAAAAGAACAAATTCTAACCGAATACCAATCTTTTTTACTAATATTTAACAGTCAACTTAAAAACAAAAAAAAATGTCTTCACTTGAATCCGGCCTAAGGGCAGACAATTTCATGCAATAATATTTGAATTGTTATTATTATTATTACTTCTAATATATTTTTCACTTCATATATATCGAGAGTGTATACGATTATTGGCTGCGAACACAGCGTTTAAAAAACAATTAGACTGTAAAATGAGTTATAGTTTTTGTATTGTTTTTTATGCGAAAAAAAATGTTATATAAAGAGCTGAATATTTTATGCTTCAAATGAATAGTTTGTGTCTCGTATTCACAGCTCTCTTAATGTCTTTTAAATACCAGTTATTTATATGTAATTTACTTTTCTTAACATTTGATCGGTTCGTGTAATCAATAGTCTAATAGTCTTTTGGTGATAGAAAATTATTGCCCCCGATAATTGTCCTGATGATATAATTGCGTTTTTTGGGTGCTCTTGGCTACGAATTAAGCGTTGAATATATAATTCATTTTCAATGTTTTAAATCATTTGCTTATTATTTCGTGAATTTATCTGTTTTTGCTTCAATTGATAACTATTTGTTACAATTCATACAATCTGTGCAATCAAAATGTTTATTACAATCTGATCTTGGTATCAGAAAACACACAGAGAAAAAAGACAAACCTATCCTAATTGTCAGCCATTCTGTGCTGTGAATAGTGAGCTCCAGAATTAATGTTTCATTTCGTGTCAAAAAGTGTTTTAGATTTTGCGGCAAATGTTTTGAGATTTTGATTAAAAAATTTTTGACATATTTTTGTTCATTCATTTGGTTCTGGAAAAGGACTGATTGAAAGTTTCATCGCGTGATTCCGTTTATTCATTACCTTTTTTATCCAATTTCCCATTAAAATTACCCATTAAAATATTGATTGATATGTTCAAAAAAATGAGATCCACGTCAATGTTGCCAATTTTCATCTCGCTAATTATTATCTTGGCGATTACGCCCATGTGCTTGTGCCAATTACTGGGCCGCCTGTTTCAGTCGCTGCATCCGAGCTTCGACTATATTTATGACGGCCCAGAATCGTCGGATAGGGACCGACACGACAATGAAGACTATCATCCACACCATCCGCACAGTCATCATCCCCATAGTCATGGGCCGCCTGGTCGGGCCCATCAGCACAGGAGACACGTCAACACAGACCGGCAGACCAGTGCTTCAGTGCGAAAGTCAAACGAAGATCTTTATAGTACGGAAAAACAGTTGGCTTTAGTCCGGGATCTGAACAGAAAAATTGACCGCGAATTCAAACAGAAGTTCCTCTCAAAGCCCTTTCCTATGCAATTGTCGGCCAGTGATCCCATTCTTTGCAAGTCGGCAGCAATGATTGCTGACAGCCAGTCCCTCAGTGAACAGAAGACTTCGCCATTTTCTTGGGATAGCGGTTCCGGTCAGTTCCCGGACAGAAAGATCGGTAAAACTCTGGATTTTTCCTTCAATTCGATGAAAAATCCATTTTTAACGCCGAATAATAAACTGTTTGACCGAAAGTCTCTCTTCGACTTTACTGACCCGGAGCTTATGGCTGACACTCCCAGTGCTCTGGACTATTCAGGCACCAATTCCCAAGACTATACCTCAAAGAAGAATCACTACAAGACTTTTCATTCGCATGAAAGCTATGCGACAAAACCCGACCCCAAGAACTTTGGTTTTGAGGAATTCGATAAATACGTGGCCGACCTGTTCCCCAAAGTCGACGATATTCTGGGCAAAAATGATAACCTATACGGCGGTTATCAAAAATATCAATTTGACGACGACTTTCACGACAAGGATGTGCTCGACTCAAACGAACGCGAAGTCAAAGAATTGCCGCTAGCAACTATTGGCGACATGAATAAGTGGCTTGACTTTAAGCCTGAGTCCCTGAAGATGACCAAGATACCGAACCACAAGTTTATAAACATGCAGGAGAAGAGCAGTCAACTAATGAAAGACTTTTCCCAGAAAAACAGGTTTTTCGGCTTCGGTCCCAATTTGGGTATCGATCGGAACGACAGAAAAAAGTTACTCAAAGGCCAGGAAAAGGCTAATAGAATGGCCCAAACAAATAGCCTGGTTAAACATCCGGATAGAAGCTATTCTAAACTTGGCCTGAAAAGTGCCTATCCCAAGGAAAATGAGAAAAGCTCGTTCAATTCAGCTGGCTACCTAGATATTCTGCCAGCATCTAAAGGCAAATTGAACGTCTAGGTTATTTTTTTGAAAAATGAACACGATTTTAACAATTATTATTATCTTTAATTAAAAATATATAAAGGTCAAATGTAAATATATTTGTGCTCGAATAAAATGTTTTCTTTAACCATTGTTCAGTTTAACACAACCTGGTTACAATTCGCAGCTGTTTATTTCATTCCAGTGTAGTTAACATGGTAATTTACGTGTATATTTTAATTAAAATAAAACGATATCGAAATACAAACAGAAATGGTTTGATGCAAAAAATGCCATTAATTTGAATCACAAAGAAATTAGCCAGCATCTAATCTACATAATTATTGACAAATCGATATAATGAACAAATTAATCATCATGCACAATTCTGGTAACAAAAAAAAGAAGTTCTCTAAACAACAGATAATATTCTGTAAATGAGAAACAAATGGTTTTTATTCATAACTTAAAATCACTTAATGTTTGATTTATTAATATTCCTGACTATTATTAATAATTAAATTGTACCTGTGCATATTTTTGAAATTTGAAACTAAACTTCTTTATCCTTAGACTCAAATAAATTTATTGCACAGGTCAGACCTGTCTCTTATATCGGAATTTCTCTAAAATTGGAAGTAAATTGACATTTATGCAAAACTCAGTCTCTTAAACCAAGGATAGGCTGTAGTAATTTGTAAAAGAATTCATTATTACTATCATATCATTTCAACAAATAGCTTGATTTTCTTATTGCTATTTTTATTACTATTTTGTTCATGTATTCAAATACTGTCCAGGGGCTTTAGGCCATTCCCAGACCACTTTAAAAATTGAGTTGATTATAAAAATTAGAGTTTTATTTATTCTTTATTTTGCCCCAACTTTTTCCCCCCCTTACAGAATTTATTTGTTATTCAAACTGTATTTTTAAAGCTAACAATTTTGAAATCTATTCAAAGAATTTAAATATAATATTCATAACTATTATAGTCTTTAGTTTATGGTCTCTCTCTCTCTCTCTCCCTCCCTCTCCCTCTTTCTCTCTCTCCCTCCCTCTCTCTCTCCCTCTCCCTCTCCAATGCATTGAAAAATTTTCATTTAATCTTTACTGTCGACTATTATCCCGATTATAAAAATAGATATGAATTAAATATGAATTAGAAAATTGTGTGAATTCGAGTGTTAATTACGAAAACTGAAATTAAATGCGCATAGTTTTGTGACAAACCCATAATAGCAGCGACCCTTTTAGTGGAAAGGCTATACACAGGCAGTTGGACTTTTGTTATTTTTGGTTGGACAAAAATTTATGTCAATTTGCATAATAGAGTAATTTTTGTGTCGCAATAACTTTAATATCAATCTATCAAATGATTTGCCATTTCTTTTCATTAATAATTAATGAATTGCTGAAACAATTGCGAAGTTAATACAGAAGTCATTTTTACATTTCACTGCTTCCTCCTCTTCTAAACTGATGTCCTCTATATAAACCAACCTGGTATAGTGTCACCATTGTCTCTATATAGAATATTTTATCGAATATTCTTGATGGAATATTCTTGATCTTGAGTACTTATCTACTTGAGTATTTTAAGGCTTTAATCTAAGCAAACCAAGATCATGCTCATTTTATAACTGTGTTTCAAGATGCTTTATAAAAATTAGAAAAAATTACTTTAGTGACTAGCCCTGGTACAAGTTGAATTCTGGAAAATACTGTAGAGATGATCTTTATCACTTTATTGTTATTATCAATTTAGGTAATTTTGAGAGAGGTAATTTTAAAATTAATTCTATCCTGTAGAATGTTGTTGATAAAAATTTTCGCTTTTAATCATGTGATTATTTTCTAATCTTGGTTGTTTAATGAGTGATTCTTAAATAATTGTCAGTAACTTAAAGGAAAAATAAATCTTTGCCTGTTTAAATTACTTTTGATGATGAGAGCTTGGTTAGGTAGTGGAATTTTTTGAATTAACCCTGTTTGTTACATTGATAATTCAATTTTTTGACAGAAAAAGTTTTGGTTGTATAGAAAACGAAATGGGATTTATTAGCTTTCTATTTGTAAAATTGATTGCACGGTATTTTGTTTAAAAAAAATAGGCGTTTGGCTGAAAATTGTTGAACAAAAATCTCAATTTTGTGTTAATATTGTTATATTGTTTGCGACTTTCAATACCATTGAATGGAGTGAAAAGTCTCTCTCTTTGCTCTCTCTGAGTGTTAACTGTATTTTGCAGTCACTGCGCGCTAATAGAGGTTTTTCGGTCAGCAAATAGTTAGACAACTGTGCGCTCAGAATAGCAAAAAAAAAAGAGTACACGAAAAGCCCAGTACTAACAGCTGCTATGTTTCCCATGACTTGCCTGAAACTAATATAATTTCTGGGCGTTTCTATCTCTTAAACACTGACTTTTAATAAACCGCTGGCTATTATCGGCTGAGCAACAAAATAGTTAACCGAAAATAAAAATCACATTTCACTAAATAATGACAAAAAAATAAAGAAATGTTTGAATTATTCAAATTCTGAACGAAAATAATAAATAAAATTCTTTTGCTTTGAATTATTGGTTTCAAAATTATAGACTTTCATCAGTCAGTTTAAAAAAGTTCTATAAATCTCTCTCTCTCCGTTTAATTTAACTAGCTAAAATATCATGAATAATTTATTTACGGCCTTTAATAATTGTATTTCACCTTGTTAGAAGCTCTATAAACTTGGTTGGAAATACTTTTCCTGCACAATCAATAATCGCTGTATTTATGTAAACAAAAGACTACATCAAGCAATTGATTAGTTCTAAAATATTATGAGCAAAGTAAATTATCATTCTGGAAGAAAATAGGCTGAAAATTCTAATAATATACAGTCATTAGGCTCTTTCACACCAATAAAGGCCAAGATTCTATTTCAGAAATCAATACTTTAGTCTCATTTGTTGTGTATTTTTGTAGAAATGAAACTTTTTTTTCCTGATTTTCAATTCCATAACAGTCTTAAAGAAAATTTTATTATTTTTATTCACATTCTTATAGTTCTGTTCTCTTCCTTATTATATTCTTATTGATTGAATGCAGAGAAAAGAATTTCTGTATTTTTATTATGGCTTATAAATACTGTGCTCTGTTGAGGAACGGCTGGCGTACAGCGCAGCCCAACCAGTCATATATATGGCAGAGCCATACCAGAGAGCACAGACATCCAGACGTAGCAGATAGAGCACAAGTACACACACAAAGTTATATATATATATTGAGTTTGGCGAACTCTGACATTTTGCGTGTTTAGAGCACAGATTTATCCCATTTGCCAGCATTTTGTTGTATGAGCACTGTCATTAAACTAGGCAATTTTTAAAAATTAAACTAATTTTTCTATCTATCATCTGTCCAGGCTTATATTTGGTTGGAGAAAGAGAAAAAAAATCATTTTCCATTCCATTAAAGAGGATTTATGGACAGAATATTAAAAATATTCTAAAGAATTCTCCTATTAATGTCTTGTTAATAGGCACTTGAAAGTTTCCAATTTAATTTCCGTACTAGGCTATTTGTTTAGTTTTGCAAGCTTTTGCTTTTATCATTCCATTATAAATTGCCAGGGCTCATTAAGTGGTAGGAATTTTTCATAATTAAATTTCGCTGTTTGCTTGCTTGTTTGTTTTTACCCTTAACGAAAATTTCAATTATTAACGAGCAAGAATATTTCAAGACTATTGAATGTTAATTTCAGGACTGATTTTTTGAAAATCAAACAGAACTTGCATTAAATTCTCATATTATAAAGAAATGCTTCAATCAATTGATTAGAATTCCTGTGAATAACGTTTGGAAAGCAATTCAATCAAAAAATATGTTTTCCCTTTTTATATGTTTTCCAGGGATATGCAAAGGGGGTAAAACCAAATACCATCTGGAACTTTATTCTGGTCATGAACCTGGTGATTTTGCATTTGTTAAACATGCTTTAAAAGTATTTAAAATTGATTTTAGGGGATTTTTAAAGCATTCATTTTAAACTTTAAACCTTGCAAGTCTTCTTAGTCAGCTATTCTGGAGCAACGGATCTTGCATGTTTACTAATAGGTTTTCCTATTTGTATTGAAAAATGAATATAAAATATATTATTTGAGTGGAAAAAACGACGTTAAGAACTAATACATTAGTAAAACATATAATATATTATATAAAAGATTACTATTCAATGATTTCAATAATTATTATAACATTAATAATGAATACAATATTTATATTAACATTCAATTTATGTATTAATGTATTAATAATTCCTCTCTTTATTTATGTCTTAATTGTTGTCGAAAATGAATGGATTTTTTTCAACTGAAAAGCATATCATGTTTTAGAATAGAAAATACCGAATATTTTGCTAATATTTTCTATTTTGAACCCTAATAATAGAAATTACAATGAATTTACACTGTTTATAGACTCTCTCCCTCTCTCTCTCCCTTCCTCTCTCACTCTCTC
>JAQIWP010000974.1:0-18296 GCA_034695525.1 Euzetes globulus | reverse complement strand
AGAGAGAGAGAGAGAGAGAGAGAGAGAGAGACCTCAAGAAAGTAAAAACATTTAATCAATTTTGTATATATATATATATCTAAAGACAGAGGAATGGATGATAAGAAAAGACCATTTCTTGTGCCTTAATGTTAGGCAACGAACGGATCAATATTTGAACGCAATGTCAGAGCACTGGCTATAGTTCGGTATTAAAAGTATAGCACTATTTTGAGGTCAATAAGTGCTAAGGAATGTCTTTTGCCACTGAAGTGAACACATTCTATATCAACACTGTTTCCAAACGTTAAGCCAAGAGTAGTTCAATTTACAGTAATTTTATGTCTTTTTGATAGCAATAGACGGACACCAGTGTAGAGCACAGAATAACTTTTTTTATCAATTTTATTGATTTTCTTAATATTCTGAGAAGACTTAGTTTTTAAATCACTTTTTCGTTTTTTTTTCATAAGAAATTTAATCTTTAAAATTATAAATTGAGTCAAAAATTCCCACGTGCCAGCTAGGTGATCATGGTAAATTTATGATATTCCATCCAGCCAGTTATCTAGCAAAATAACCACATCTACTTATGTTATTGGTATATATATGTATGCTCAGCATATTCTTCATGCGACTTGTGCTAAAAATTGGCCATTTTTGATTGATTATCTTGGTTATTCTTGAGCCCAAAATTAATCTTCTAATATACTGTATATAATAATAGTATATATAATGTATATAAATCTGATATAAATGGTTTGGCGTTAAGTCCTGACGTTGGAGTTTGTCTATCGATTGATTGCAATACAGTTTTGCACTACAGATGTGTTCGACACCCAGTAGTTAGTCGTTTGACTGTATGCTTGTGTGTGTGTGTGTGTGTGTGTGTGTGTGCACTGGTTTATTTCACTGGTATTGAGTCCATGATTACCGCTTATTCGATAGATTTTTTGCCTTATTTATCGCCGAAAAATCTGTTTTGCTTTCCAATGTTTTGCTTCGAGGAAAATAAATACTTCTCTTAATTACATAACTCTTCACTTACTTAACAAAAACAGTAGTTTTCATACGTTTATATTCCGACTCAATTAGTGGACTAAACAAACCGGAATATAAACAACAAAATTTAGTCTAAAAATTGTCCCAAAAATATTGTTTATTACAGTAATAAACAAAATATTTATTCTGTCCATAATTCTAATGCTCTTAGACATTAATATATAACATAACCGTATTTTAAAAATTTTGAACTCATTCTGGAAAATGATTGAAACAAATAGCGTTTAGTTTCAATGTGTTTGCAAAGAACCTAATTGTAATAAAATTTTTATCAGGGCTTATTATGGGGCCAAGAATTCGACCAAAAAGTTATTGAATCATTCAATTGAGGCATAAAATTGCTGGAAATCCTATTTCCAAACTATTAAATAATTCGTTTAAAGCCTTTAATTACACCATAAAAATCAAATGCCATTTGAGTTGTGAATACTTTTCTTCTTCTATTTCTAAACATTGAATTATCAAAAGAGAAATATTTTATTTGAAATAACGTTTTTCTTTTGCGCTCCAAATGGTATTTAACACGAAAAGAGTTGAATCGGAGTAAAATAAGATAAATTATTACCAATCTATCAGAAGAATAAGGAACTAAATCTTCAACAGAGAAGTGCACTGAAAATTCTATCTATTGGTCAGACATGTGCAAGGTGCAATTGCCAGACGTAAGCTCTTCCCCAGAATTAGCTAATTCTTCCATTCAATGCAAATGTTTTTATATTTCTTTTAATCTGAGAACATTTTTTTAGGAATGTTTTCGCTTGAATTAGTTCTTCATTCTTAACATGTCAAAATTATCATGCTAAATTTTTACGAATAGTCTTTTGAATGATCATTTTAAAGATGTATTCTTGCCATTAAACTGAGCATTATTTTGCGGAAATCTTCATTTTGAACTGATTAGACCTGACCTTTCCATCAGGTTAATAGGCCTTGCACATCCTGATACTGTTTGCGTGTACTTGGAGTTATGGCATTTTTCTTCTCTTGAAAGGAAGGGTAGAGAAGTGCATTAGATATGAGCGCAACAGAAAGTAATGCGAAAAAATAGCTGAGTATTTGTAATATAATTTTATTATTCAAAGAGTGAGATATAAAGTAAGATTGATTATAAACATCCCATTGCGAGTCATTTGTTAGACCCATTGCTGGCAAATGCCCGTCCAATTCCTTGAGCGCTGACTCCATGTATTCCACTCATTCATTTCCATTCGTATATTTGTCTTTGAGTTAGAGGTCTGCCATCAGTCGGCAAAAAACGGTTGTTTAGCATTAGATAAGGGGATAGGAAAAGCAAAAGAGCAACAAATTAGATGTGATGTTAGTCCAGTTCAGTGTTGCCGGTGCCTATTGGATGAGTGAATTACCTTTCAGTTCACTTTCGATTCCCCTCTAATAGCGTTTGTCTTGTATTAGAGACGTAAATATATCTTCTTTTTTGTTCATCAGCACAACCTCTACTTCTGCTGGCAATTCCTACGGGGAATTTTACCCTTACTCTTACCTAACAGTCGTCTGCCAGTCCCTTTTCTTACACTTTTTGGTGCTCAGTCGAAGCACAAGTAATTTCTAAATTGGTTTAATATATCATTTTTTTGTTGGATATAAATATCCATTCCTTTTTCCTGTGCTTCTGGTTTGACATTAATTTTAACTCTTTTTCCGCTTTGCTTTAATTCAAAGTTTATTTT
The DNA here is from genome assembly GCA_034695525.1 of Euzetes globulus. Classification (NCBI taxonomy): domain Eukaryota; kingdom Metazoa; phylum Arthropoda; class Arachnida; order Sarcoptiformes; family Euzetidae; genus Euzetes; species Euzetes globulus. Next base: position 15,567 of record JAQIWP010000974.1, on the reverse strand, counting down.
ATTTATTTTTCTCTAATTTTTTTCGCAGATATTCTCCAAACAATTCTCTGAATCGTATAATTGAATTACATTTGACTGTTTTGGGAACTAAATTGAACGAAGAATTCTACACTTTTTGTTGTTGTTGTTGTTGCAAGACTAAAGTCAAGTACAGGCAAAGAAGGAAAGAGAAACAAAAGAAGATCGAAGCAAACCAAATGTAAAGGTATTTTAAAATTTTCTTCTCATTTGACATTCGCTATAAACAGAAGAAAGTGCAACGAATTGCAGAAATGATTTGAAGCGCAAAATCAGATTTTGAATTCATCAGCAATTCTTAAGTCAAATCAATACTTAATTGTGATATATGTCTGAACTTTGCATTTCTAAATGTGTTAACCGTTTTCTTGTTTGTCGAAAACAGAATATTCTTCTGTATATATAGAATGGGAGAGAATAGAGAGTAAAAGGCGATCGAAATTAACTCAATCGTAATGTCGTTTAATGTCTTAACATTTTGCCTCTTATTTGGCTTTTTCTCGCTATAATATAACACCAAATAAGAGGCAGTGGCCATAGCCATGCCCTAGCAGTGTGTCCAGTGCTAAGGCTATATTGTTTTGGTCATTGAAATGCAATCTAAATGCATGTAATGCTATAATAGACTGACTCCGAAAAGCAGGCGAATTGTATTCAGTATTGTTCTGTTCGTCAGTGAAAAGGCCTGAAGTCATGGCAACAAATGATTCTCTTTAGACCTTTCGCCAAAATGTCTTATATTTAGTGTAGAGAAAACTTATTGAGAGTATAATATTGTGTTCATTAATCAGTTGGTTCTCTCATTCTATTCTGTGTTCTTTTATAGCCAAAGACATTGATTATGTTTAAGACATCTCTCTCTCTCTCCCTCCCTCTCTCTCCTCCCTCCCCTCCACTCCCTCTCCTCACTTATTCTTTTCATTAAGAATTCCTTTTATATATTATTAGCAGAAATGGTTTCGATTAGATATCAAATATAATGAACTCCTTTATTACTCTTTATTTTCTGGCGGTTTATGTCTCTCAAGATATAGTACTTTAGTATTGATTAAAGAATTGTCAGGCATTGACTGGATTTAAGATTCAGTTATTCAGTATTTCAATTAATAAATGCCTGGAATTCTTCAGATTTCATCCGCAATTCTCTGTCCTTTTTAATTAACTCATACTTAATATGTCTTCCGAAATGAGATTTGTTTCATAACATAATATTATTCTGGTTTTTAAAATATTTATTTGTTTGACAAATATTTTTCTATTTTTCACTGAATTACTGAATCCAGTAATTAATTACAATTCATTTTCCTGAAGTATTTTCACTCAACTTCAAAATGTTTATTGTTTTAAATTGAATGCATATATTAACTCGCATTTGAATGAATGAATTCATTTGAAAATAAATTTAAATCCTTGCAAAACAAAATTTTATATATATTTTCCCATATTTTTTAAACAGACTATCAAAACAATGAAAAGGAATTTCCATATTTTGATTAAAATCCAGTTTTATTCTTCATTCGGCAAAACCAAAAACAAACTCAAAATTATTTCTGAAAATATTTCATTTGAATAAAATATTCTTAGGTTTTGTTTGTCAAGAATCCCATCAATTGAACCATTCTTTTCCATTCAAAAATACATTTTCATTATTCTCTTTAAGCTCTTGAGAGTCGAAGTCTATTGATTAAAAAATTGTCAAAAGGTTTCAATTGGCAGATAATAGAGGAAACTACTAATTATAGTCCTGTATATCCCATATTTATGAGCCAATACATCTGAGAATTGAAGAGAAAAATCATCCATCGATTAGTTGAGAAAAGTTCTCATATTATGAGCTCAACTGAAACCGACAAAAGTGTAAACAATTAAACTATTCATTTGATTGAAAGATAAAAATTGAGCCAAAAATTATATAACACTATATATATATGAGTCGAGATTCTGAGTCGTAATACGAAACCCCAATATTCTAAGTGAATGCATGAATAAGACTTCTGTTATGCTGTGCTCTGGGCTCAGCGCCTCATCCATTCAGAGGCTGAAGGCTTTGCTCTTTCGTCTTCTAATGCAAATACGGTTTTAAATTACTTGCGTTTTGGGACAATAGGCTTGGATTTCAGCTCTTTTCTGATTTCATTGCAAATGTCTGTTCAGTTCAATGTGTTTATACAATGGTATAGAATTTGCCGTTAATTTCATTTTTTTCATCATCTCATTGGCACAGAATATAACCGAACAGATAATCTACTGAAAGGTTAGACCATTGCTCGGGCTGTTTAATAAGTAAAGAAGTGCTGCCAATATCCGAACCGATGACTCAGTTTTATTACACAATCGCTTTAGTCTTCAGTATTAGACTCTCCAGTATTTGAATAATAGTTTTTCTCTATTCAGTAATCTTGACGTGAAATTAAAACCCGAATATCAATATTTGCACTCTTCTGGCTTCCAATACTCATACCATTCCTCTGTCGAGTTGCCAGCCCTTCGCCAGTGTCTGTATTATTATGTGCTGAAGCCATTCCTTTAATGATGGGGTTGAGTGCAGTGATGGAGTCGACTGTTTTCCAGCTTTAAAATACATAATAAATTGATATTTAAATCTTTGGAGAGTTTATAACCCGTCAGACACTGTGCGAGCGCTCCGGTTATTAATTGGTTAATAATTCGTTATCCAATTCCATTCATTTCGAGTCCGACTGTGCGCTCATATAATTGATTGTGAAGAAGCATTTTCAAGAAGAATCGGATCCTTTTGGAGCTCCCCGTCCTCTTCCACTCATCATTGGAAAGGGTTTTTCAATTTACTCTTCTCTTTAAATTGCGTTATGATGTAAATTAGGTCTGACATCAGTTTTGCACACAAAATGCGCTATTATTGTATGAGTCAGTCATTTGTATTATCAATATTTAGTTAAGTAATAATCAGGCAAATGCTGTTCCCAATGAACATCACTATTACTGTTGTGTTCTTTTTCTGTGTAATCACTCGAATCGATGTTCAGTTACTCTAAAAAAAATCCAATTATTTATTAAAATCAAGTCTCGAAATGAAATAACTCTCTGTCTCTTGGATTTGACATTTGTTTTGCTCATTTTTATTGTATTTTATGTGAAAAACTAGTTTTACTTCTCGTCTCCTAATTTAGTGAAAAAAATTCTTCAGTTTTACTGAATATTTAATAAGTTTTAACTTTATTTTGTTGACAACTCTTTTAACAGAATAGAAGTGAAACAAAAACTTTTTGCTTTGAAAATGGCATAAAAATTTAATTTTGTTGCGCCTCGTTTTTAGGGCTCACTCTTTGGCGAACTGAAAATGTAATCTGAAATCTGAGCCATTGCCTCAAAGATTGAATTTCTTATTCCCTTCTCTTGTATTTTGCTCTGCCTTTTCATTCATCACATATTTATGACTCAAATATAAGCGAAAAGATGTCTAAATCAGTGCATTCTTTATGTGTTGTGATGTCCTCTGATATAAACACTGATGAATGCGATGTATAGTATTTGATGTCTTAAGACGTTTTTTCTTTTGCCTTTTCTTCTGTTCAATAATAAGTCCGATGAAAATAATCCGCTTTCACTCTTTCATCCCTTTTCATTGGTCGTCATTTGCCGGACATTCATATATCTGGTCCAGTCGTTTGTTCAGAATCTGTTCCTTAAAGAAGACGTCTGTTTTGTAATGCAGTTCCGTTTGGAAATAGTCTGGAAATTCATTAGATTTTTATGTAAACTTCAGTTTCAATGAATGCTTTACACAATCAATAATAGATTCCCTATTTTTATGTATAACCCCTTTTGGAACAGAAAAAAAATTTCGGCACAGAATAAGTAATGGATCGAAAGGATTTTCTCGGCGTTATATTTCTTATGTTTCTAATCTTTGACATTTAATCGATTTCTGGAATTCTCGAGTACTTTTGGGGATTGTGTGAATGGCTAGGGTTTGTCAGGAGACAAAGATGACACTTTTTGGATGGTTCTGCTAATATAAGTGTCACAGATAGCACCCGGATACTAATTGAAAGTAGAGAAACTTCTCAAAGAATAAATTCTTTAACGGATGTCATTGCCGTTCGATATTATTATTTTGATTATTGGTGTTCACAATATATATATAATATTTAAAGTGAATCCTGACATTAGGCTGTGCTGATAGTGACACTAAATGCCCGAAACTATTTCTTCTGTCAGGCATTCCTTTCTTCAGATATTTTTCTTCTTAAAACCTGTCATTACTTTTAGTGCTATTACTCAACGACACACCAACTCTTTGGGAAAGGCATTGGAAAGGATGAGTATAGCAGAGAATACAGCACAGAATCTAAGAGTTATTGTTGAAGAAAGTGAATCCAATCCACACATCAGTCGTAGAAATACAATAAAAAATATTTTTTTCGGGGACCATTTGATTGATAGTGTGAAATAGCCCTAAACATGAAGTATTGGCGCTAATAATTCAACGACTGATACTCAATAAGACCCGGAGTACAACATTTTTTCTCTCTTCTTCTTCTGCTAACTCTATGACTAAGTCTTTCCAATATGGATAGCCAGGAGTGGGTTAATTCAATTACGACCTCTGTTTTGTCGTCGAGCACGTGTCCAATCTCTGGAGACGTCCTTGTTCCAACACTTGATTCTGTGTTGTTGACACCCACTATTACTAGTGTCACAGTGGGAATAATAAATGAGCTTGCTTGTGGCGTGAGCTTGGTCATTGGGACACTTCTTTATAATAAAGTTGTGCCAAAAAAATTCCCTTTCATATATCAAATATATTTTTTTATTTCTGGTATTCTCTTCCGAATCTATTCAGCGAATAGCAACGGAATCCTTTTTTATTTTATATTTTATGTGTCTTCTCTTTCCCATTGAATTGGGAATCCTTTCTATTCTGGACTCGACTACAATTTGAGTCTCTTTTCTTCACATTCTGTTCACATCATATCCTTTGCTCCACTTTTCTTCGCACTCTTTTCCTCCTTTTCCTCCTTTTCCTCCTCGGCTATAATTTTCATTATAACTGCGGAAAAAAGGAAAATAAATATAAAAAAATTTGTTGACGACATTTAAAACGTTATTCGCTTCTAAACGCAAAATAAATTAGTTGTCAAACAATTCTGTAATTCTTTATTATTCACAAATAATATTCCAGTCTATTCTGTTCTGGAAATACATTTTTTATTCTGTCTGTGGCTATTGCATGTAAAGTCAATTTTCATTATAACTTTTAGGCTGAAGTTTTTGGATTTGCCGTTAATATTGTCATCATTTCTAAGTGTAATACCAAATGATAGACTGAACTGACATTTCATAAATTCATGAATTAGAATAGCCTTTGGGAGAGAACAGGACTCTCCGTTTAATTCACCCTTCGATTAGAGAATTCTCGCCTAAATCTATCGCTCAGACACATTCGGAACAAAGTAGTCTTTCCAACCAGTCCTCTACTTTTTCTCCTTAGCCTTAATAAAGCCAATGATTAATGTATTTCTTGCAAAACATATTAAACGATAGAATGAGGCCTTCGTTCCTCTAATTTCATATATACTTCAATTCCAAACTGAAATATCATTTTCACCATTAAATCGACTGAAAGTTTTTAATATTTGACACAAAAGTAATTATTTTTCTTCTCAACGAAACACTTTTTCTAATGTAAACAGGAATTTAATTTAAATGTTGCTCATCTCAATTAAAAAGTTTAGTGATGTTGGAGGCAAATAGCCTCCAAAATGATGAAGCTAGATAAATTTTTATCGATTCCAGAACAGTTGTGAACAATTCCCAAAACAAATGATATACTAATGACTTCTAATAACTGTTTTAATAATACAAAAGAGAAAATCGATTTAAAACTTTAAAATTAATTAATTAAGGGAATGAAGCAAAAGGTTTTGCACTGGTAGTGCCTTCCACTGACTACCATTGCCCTAATGTTCTGATATTTTCTTATTTAAATTTGAATTCAATTTAGTCTTTTGTTTTTCCAATGAATTTCATTATTATTCTCTTTACTGTGAGATAACAACTCCTAAGAAGAGAATTAATTTTATCCTTAAAACAATTTCTCTGTTCTCTAGAGTTGTGTTTCAGATTAAAAGTCAAACAATTTTATGCAAAATACAGTTTCGGAGCTTTTCATTCAAAAAAGAGACACTAATTTTTAATCCTTTAATGGCTTTGATAAGCGGTTCTTGTCTATTCACTCAATTCAATAGAGACTTTGTCTTCCACTGAATATGTTCTTTGATTTTTCATATCAAATGACATGATTTCCAGATCAAATTATTGCGTGAACAAGGTGATACAAATTGATAGAGAAATTTAGGATTTGTTTATTGTTTAAACAAAATATGACATCAATTTTGTTGCCTGTTTTCCACTGAATTTGATTATTCCTTCTCTTTTTTGGGTCAAATAATGTGAACAACAAATCTTTATTCAAATTTTCTGGTTATTACTCAAAACAAAATGTTCATTGAATTTATGAAAATTAACTTCCATTCAATACGTTATCTTAGTTTTCGATAACAAAAAAGGTCTAATTTTTGCGAATAAGTGCTTTCAACCGAAAATTTATACTATTTTTGTGTGAAATGCGCCGAAAAATTGCTTAATTTATGTTTTGCTTTTTAGAAAACATAACTTTTCATTGAAATCCAATTTATCACTATTTTCATAGTTATTATTAGAGGAAATAGATTTCTTTATCTTCTTCTGTAAAATAAATATTTATTCAAATAACTGTGACATAAATTCGGCTGAAAATAACTTTTTTCTTCAATCATAGCATTTCGTTAAAGAAATCCTACGACACATGAGATCTGAAGAAAAAAAATGCGAGAAAATTATATTTCTGTTTACTATTCATAACTCAGATTATATGAAGAATAATAATAGAGATGAAAAACTTGAGTTTTTTAGATCAGAGAAGAGAAAAATTATATTCTCTTCACTAGAGTTGTGTCACAGAAAAAGTCAACGACACCTAAACTGAAGCAAAAAATTTGTTTTCCTTATAACACAATTCTGTCATTGAGTTTGAAAAGTCACAAAAATCTTGGTCTGAAAGTCCTGTCAGTATATCCACCGACAGACTGACACACAAGAAGTAAAAAAAGACGTTTTTTTAGTCCATTCTTTATATTAGAGTCACATAAGAATTACATTAATTTCTTCTTTTCCTATGCTTTAAATCCTATAATAAATTTCATATTTATTTATGTCATAACTCATAACGAAATATAACAAAAGCGGTAATAAATTTAATAACAAATAACGTATAAAATATCTGCTCTTTTTTATGTGCAAAAAATCGAATTCATAATAGAAATGATAAATTCTGTTTCCATGCAATTCATTGGCTTCCAGTTCAGTTCAGTATTGAATTAAACGATTTTTTGGTTCAAATTTTTATTTGATTTTTGAAAATTTTTTCAGTCTTTTCGGCGGACAAAACAAATGCCAATCAATAGATTTGGTATAAAAAGAGAAGAACAGAAAAATCATTTACTTTTTATGGCTTCAGCACTGAATCAATGAAATCGAGAGAGAAATATATGAAAGGGAAAAAATCAGAGCAATTGAATGAATGGCTAAATCGGAGTAAAAATAATAATAAAAGCAATAAATTTGTTGATAGTATTCAACAAACAATATATTAAATGAGAAACGAAAAAAATATAACGTCTAAGACATCTACGAAAAACTTTTTACATCAAATATATCGCATCCTTTCATTTCATTTCATTCATTCATTTATTGAGTCAATCTTTTCAATTAATTTGATTCCCATTTCTTCTTTCGATCCCTATTTTTGCTGTTCGTTTGATGTCTGCACTCTTGCTATTAATTTATGTTTTTATAGCTATCTATAAATCTATTAATATATTCTTATTCTTCAATAAAATACAAGTAATCCATAAAATTATTTATTATTTCTTATCCATATTTCTTGTTCTTGTGCTGAACGCAGACTTATTTAATTGATTTTTTTAGCAAAAAATACATCAAATTTATTATTTTCTTTGTTCGGTTCAATCAGTAGATCATAGAGTAGGTGAACATCCATTGAAAAGTCAATTCCTACGTACTGTTCAGACAACGCTATTCTTTAATCAGAGAAATGTTTGTCTCTCTCTTTTGTTGTCAAACTTTTAACTAAACTTTTTGATGGTCTGAAAAACATAATGCAATGAATGGTTACGATTGAGTCAGTCATCAGTGAAAATATTAGGTTTTCCATAGTATTGGATTATTAGAGGGGAGGGGAGTGTTCCTTTGCACCGGCAGTTGCAAAGTGGAGTGAGAGGGAAACAGAGAGAGACTGCACATACAACTGATTAATTTGCTTCCCAATAATGATAACCATTATTATGATGAGCACCAATGCACTGAACATTTTGTACTATCCGTCCCCTATGAATATATACCCCCTTCAGGCACTGAATAGCACCCCAACCGAGTAATATATTCGGTGACAATTTATTGCCCGAAAAAAGTGAATTATGTCATCGCTTTTCTCTATTTGTGATGTTCGGTCTGATTGGGTTTGGGTTGGGCTGCCATTCAACTATGCATTCATTTTGCAATCCATTGTCAATACAGTGCTCTTAATTAGAGTAATGTTTTTCTAGTATTTGTTCGGACTCTCCCCTTATGTCTGTCCAAACGGCGAGACACGTGCCGCCAATACAGACAATAATAACTGATTTGGTCTGAAAACAAGGCAATAATTCTGATAATTATCCGTTTGATATGATTATTGGATAAGCCGTATAACTGTAGCCCTAGATCATTTTACAGTCGTCAGTTTGTTTGCATGCGTTCAGCCATAAATACTTGTAACTACCCCTTAAAAGCTCTTTCACTGCACAGCAGTTAAAAAAATTCATCATCTTGTCTCTGTTACATTACTTTTCATTTGATTTTATTAGGGCAATTTCGCCACTGTACCAAGGCATTAAATTTTAATTAATTAACTTTTTTCCTTCTCCTACTCTTCTGGTTCTCCAATTCATTCCATCCCTATTTCAGTGCTTTTTTCATGAAATTAATGTCAAGAAATGTATAATTAATTATTCAAAAGTCAAATATTAATCTAGTGTTCAATCCCTACCCAACCAGTGCTACTCAGGAACAGTAGTCATACTGTGTTTGTTTTCTCTTCATTAATCTCCAGTATATTTATCTTAATATTTTTTCTGTTCATTAGTTCTATTTATATTGGATTTTATTTTATTCCTGGGATATTAAGCTATCCAGGTCAATAGGGGGTCCATCCAGGGCCTAATACTAATACGAACAGAATAAGACCATAAATCGTCGAATATTTGCCTAATTTTATGGTTATTTAAAAATAGTATTTTGTTTTTATTTGCGAAAAGTTCTTCAAAATATCCATTCATTTTCTTATTGTTTACCAAGGATTTTATAATAAATTGCTTTTCAGATCATAAAAATTTGTTTTGCTACTTTCCTGGGCAACAAAAATTTCCTTGCTTCAACCGGAATAAAATTTCAAAGTACTTGAAGTTTTTTTAATCACTTAAATGTATTGTCTGTTTAGTTCTTGGATTTAATTCTATTGTATTTTATGTCTGGCCATCAAAACAAACCATTTTTCCTTCGTTTTATGTCTCCGACAGCTATGTATCAAATAAATTGACTCCAATTTAATCGAATTAAAGTGAATTAAATAAATGAATATCTATTTGAGAGCCAGTTATACAAGAGTCCAGACCTGGAGAAAGCAATTACCCTTTCATTTGAGTGGTTATAAATGAGTTCTTATTTCTTCCTTATCCTTGCTCTTCTTTTTCTGCTCTAATTTTCTTCTAAAATATGTGTCTTTTATATTCATTGAAATTTTGATCATCTATTTTGTTGAGAACCAAAACTCATAAGCTTTATGCCGAATATCAGAGATAAGTACAGAATATTCTTCTAAATATTCTTTGTAATACATTTTCAATATTTCAGGGAAGAGTTATTAGACTTTATTAGGCGTTATTTGAATTCAAACCGAATTTTTATGTAAATGTGTTTTGCACTGAGTTTTTGTTTTATTTGTGTTATGTCTTTTAGAGACTTTAATCATCTCTAATGGCTTTTATATGCGTTTATATACTTTTTTATTTGAAATATTCTTTTGCTTCTAATTCTGTTTTTATCAGTTTTACGACTCATTAAATTCGCTTTACTATTATTTGATAAAATATTCTTCATTATGAGCAAAGTCATTTCTTGCTTAAGTAGGAAATTTCTCTGAGTACTACTGGTTTCCTCCAAGTTTTTTAGGAAATCATTACTTTGTTGGGCGAAGAAAAAAAAAGATTCTCTGAATTTATTCAGATTCTGAACATTTATTTTCTATTACTTCTGATTTGTTGGATGAATGAGAAAATGCATTTCAATAATAATAATAATAATGTTTCGAATAATTTAACTCAAAAATTGTATCCAAACAAAAAAAATAGAGGAAAACATTTACTGTTTTGATGTTAAACTTCAAAATTTTTTCAATCCATTGATTTATATTTTATTATTTTCTAAAAAAATTTAGAATAAATATTAATAAAAAGAAATTCTTATAAATTTATCGTATCATTAGTTCACAGATTAGTTTGAAATTCATTGAAATCCTTTCCAATTGATTTTTACGCCTAAAGAATACAATATTTTATCCAATAAACAATCAATTCGTTACAGAAAGCTATTATCAAATCCAAATGTCTGTCCACAAGAATACAAATGCATTGTTGGTTTGTCCTCTCATTTTTGTTACGAGTGCTGCTATGGGTCTACATTTTCTAATATATAACAATAATAGTATTATAATAGCCATGAATTATATGCATTTGAATCAAATGATAAATTGTCGTCCACTCCATTCTCTGCCCATTTGTTTCTCCCATTCGTTCCATTTGTATGAATCCATTTTCATATATTTTCATAGATTCTATGCCATCTCCAGATATATATGTATTCATGTCTGGCCTATAAATCTATGCATTTTTATAAATATATATTTTATGAGAGGAATTGTTTCGCATCAGTGCTGAGCACTACTACTACTACTAAAGCATAAAATGTAAAAATCTAGTGAATCCCAGACCTCTTCTTCGTCGTCGAGTGAATCCCAGTCGTTGCCTATCCCTGTCGGCTGAGTGTGTGTCAGTCCCCCAGCGATTTGTTCAAACATTTTCCCACTGTTTTTGTCTCTTTTTTACTCTCTGCTCATTCAATGTGAAATACATGTCATCCATATGTGCGGACCCCCACAACACAGACATCTATTCTCACATTCATTTGCAAGTTTAAAATTATTTCTGAAAAATTGCCTGAAATGTTGATCCAATTTTAAACCAAAATTAAATGAGTTTTTCCCATCAAATTCTTTAATATGTTTTGAGATAATTCTTAATTTTGGTGACAAAAGGGGTTATAACTTATAACTTAACGTCATATTTGGGTCCAATTATTCTGGATTATGCTCTACTGAATCACATTTCAAAAGATAATACCCTGGCTTTTGATAAATATCCGAGCGTTTAATGCCAAGATATCTATCAGTTAAATCCCTTGCAAATCGATTTTTTCCAAAACACAATGGAATATAATATCATTTGATATTTGAAACAAATTTTTCATTCAGTTATTGTGAAGCCATTGGACTGTTTGCTAATGAAATAATTAAAGCGTTAATTAAATTCATATTGTATTCCAGCAAACAAATACGTGGATGAGTTGTTTACCAGTGCAAAAGAGTTGGTGCAAACTGAAACTGGCAATTGATATGCCAGAGCTAATAAAGACTGTCATGGATTAAATCATTAGACTCTAAAATATCCGTATAATTATAGCCCAACATATCAGATGCCAGACTATAATCAGTGTTGTTTTGTGCGCAAAATTTATGCCAAAAACACTTTAGAATTGCTGTCAAAACAGTATTTTTTTGTTGTTTTCCACTCTTCATCACAAATACTAATTAGTAATTTTCTTCCTAACTCATTTCCACCCAGCAATAAATGAGATAATGAGTGGAAGAAAATTATACATTTCTCGTGATTTACGAGACATTAGCACAGAATAGAAATAATAATTTTTTGGAAAACAAAAATATAAAATAAAGAGTTATGTTATTTAACTCATAAATAATATTTTATTTTTCGCCCATTATTTGTATAATTTGTGGAAATCCCTGCAAAAAAAACAGGACAAAACTTATTAAACAAATTGAAGTTTTTTTTATTAGTTTTGTTCAAAATTCTTGTTTATCTCAACCTCTTTTCGATTCCCAAAGATTTATGGGTTCGGTATGCGATCTGAACATTCATGAAATCAATAACTCAATAGATAATAATCCGAATACTTTTAGTAGTAATGCATTTATAGTAATAATAATAATAACAATCATAAAAGTAATATATTTGAAGACATTTTTCGTTACATATTTTCGTTGCATTCAGTGCCATATATTCAATGATTATTCGCTTTTATATACCATTTGAATGATTTGTCACTGATTTGAATGAATCGGTTGTGCTGTCTCTATGTTGTTGCCTGGAGTTTGCCTTTTGTCGGGGCTCATCTCTACAACAGAGTGGTTGTGTGTCTGACTGACTCGAAGTCATCATCATTTGATGATAGATTGATGTTCGCCTCCAAAAACTATTCGTTAACTTAAGTTATTCATGTCTTCGCTCTCCATATATGACTATAACTACTATTCATGTCTTCATATTATTATTCGTCTCCTGGATTGGGTTTTTCAGATTCTCCATTGTTAGCCTAATGCTCTCCTAATACAAGGCCTTCCCTGTCTTCCCTTCAAAGGCTCACTATTCATACATGCAATTCTGAATTTGTACATGCAAAAAACAAAAATCTCTCTTTCCTGACTTAACTTAAATGTCTCTTATTTTAGATGAAAATATACTTTGATTTGAACTAAACTTTTAAATTTGTCTCTTCATCTCTCCCTCCCTCTCCCAAACTCAGTGCTCATACATACATACAATTCAAGTGCACTCCTATTGAACTCAAATCTATGTTTTTATTGCATTTGAAACTGAATTTGTTGAAAATTCTTTAATGTCTTTCATTTTTATCTCTTGTTTCCACTGTTTTCCAATGATTTCTGACCGTGAAATTAAATTGAATTTTGTTTTCCCAATTTTGCCCTTGATAATTCTTAAGTCAAGCGAAAGAATAGTTTGTCTGCCGTCCGAAGTGCACCAGAAATTGGATTTAAATCAAATTTGAAAATTGAATTTCAACTTCAAATATGAAGAGTAGAGAAAACTATTTCGTGTTTTTCATTGCATTTTGAAACACAAGAAAATAAAGTAATAATAATAATAAAAATATTAATGAAATAAAAATAAAAAATCTATTCCCTGATGCAGTGGACAGGACTGGGAATTGAGTTATTTATTTGTCGCTCAAGAAGTTTGTTCTGAGGAGGAGAGGGGAGAAAATGGGATATTTTTTATGGCCGCCATAGATATAATAGACTTTACTTATTATTCAGTTATTGGCGGAAAAAATCTGAGAAAATCACTTTATAGTTACGGATAATTTATAGGAGCGTTGGTTGGCCTCCAAAATCACCGGCCATTCGTTTGGGTTAGTAGTGGTCTGGAGCTCCACAATCTAATATACAGCGTGTTTAATATGACTGAGCACTTGAAATCATTGACTAACTCTATTTTCCTGTGCGCTCCACCAAATGGTGAGCACAATTTGATGGCCAAGAGATCCCATGAATAAAGCCATTCGAGAAAGTAATCACATCTCTCCCCCAAAGGCTTTGCTCAAGGTGTTTTATGGCTTAATATTTAGGGAATCCACAAATTGCCCAATGATGACATGCTCATTTCTCTTCCATGAGCTAAGCCTGGGTTTGGAAAGTGGTCTTCCCCCTTGACTGCCATGATTGGCAAGTAGTAGAAGCCATGGCTTCTGATTATTGAATTAGTTTACTCTCACTCCAAGAGATTTATGGATCAAATTTTTCAGTCCTCTCCATAAATATTACTTATATTTCGTTACTATTTATACACCATTTTCCTGATGTAATACGTTCTTAATGTCTGTGCGAGTGACTGATCCCATCATTTTAGCTGAAGGAACAACTCATTTGTATGCCTTTTATGCTACACTTCTTTGGCTTTGATTTCTTCAGCTCTTCTTATTTTCGCCGGATTTATATTATTCCGCATCCCTTTGAATATATTCTGTGTGTTTGGAGTGCGCTCTAAATAGTTATGGTTATTGTTATTTTAAAGGAGACTGGCCCCAAATGTGTTGTGCCTGTTTCCTCCACTGAATCGACCATAGCCACTCTGAATGGACACGTCGTGACCGACCAAACGGAACCAAATCATATATATTTCCATCGATAGTGGGAATAGACTTCGACTCAATTTTTATTCTTCTTCTTTTGGTCATTGATTTGATTGCTTTTCTCCAGCAAAAGAATGTCTTCTATTTTAACGGTCTATCGATTCATTATTTCATATGAATGTTATGGCAATACCCAGGAATATAACGATTATTATTCCCAACCTTTTATTCTTTAGACCTTCGTATCAGAAGTATTACTAAAACTATGAATTGAATTCTTATGTCTCCTAATCTCTGGCCATAAAAAAAGGAGCGGAAAAATTCTCCTGGATTTTCCTTCTTTGATATTTCGATTGTGTTATTAGTCTTCTTCTTCTGAATCAGTGATTATTTTATTTATATTCAGATTTGTTGCCCAAATGTCAGTCAATTTTTCATCCGATGGCTCAGAGAATGTCTTTCCAGTGATGTCCACAGAATTCGTAGACTTTGAGTTCGCCTTTTTTATGGCAAATATTCTTCGGCTTTCAATTAATTTTTTTTTCACTTGAATTTTTTGATAACCTCTCAACTCAATTGAATGGTTGGACAGAATAGACTGAAATAGATTTTGGAAAATTTCTAGACTCACGCCAATCATAAAACCTAATATAAAATCTCCCAAATCCTTAGCTTTGATTTCTGGACAAATAAAAACCAATTTTTAGCGATTTTATTGCATTCATAGCTATTGAGAGACTAAACAGAAAAAATAATATAAAAAATACTTTAAACAGAGAGAAAAAATATCCAAACTATCGGATCGTAAATCGCTATCAGAGGTCTAAATATTATATCTCAATACAAACCATTGGTTCGCATAACACAGACTAACAACGAAAATAGAGAATAAAAGTTTTTTGTTCGCTGAGAAAAATGGGCGCAAATTGTATGCTTTTCTGTTATTTTTTTTGCTCGGCTACTATTTGTGTCCTTATATATATAAAAATGTGAAATTGGTTTTGCACTCCAATACATTCAAACCATTCACTATTTTCTCCATCAATTTGACAATACATACCAGTCCTCTATTACTTTATTGTATTTACTGATATATTGTATATCTGGAGCACAACAACCAGTGCTCTCTCTCTCTCTCTCCCTCCCTCTCTCTCTCTCTCCCTCTCTCTCACCAAATATATTAGG
>JAQIWP010000973.1:0-18296 GCA_034695525.1 Euzetes globulus | reverse complement strand
CACACTTCATTTGAAATAAATAAACAGTTTTTTATTCTGTAATAAACAACAACTCGTTCGTTATTTTACATTTTCGGAGCTGTTTTTCAATATTTTTGATTGAGATTTTTCTTTTCGAAGATTCCCATAGAAACACGTATACATATAGTGGTCTGTGAAGTACATTCCCTCTTATGTGCGTAAATTTCCCAAAAAGATATCGGAGGGAATGTGAATCTCAGCGTTTTGAAGAATTATTTTTTAGGTGTATTTACTCAGTTCATTTCAAAAATTTTATTCATTACCTATAAACATTTAAAATTTCTGAAATGCACTGATGAAGGCGACGATGACTACGATTCCGATGATTCACAAGGACTTAATTTATATAACATGTTCTATTTGCTATTTTATCAATTAAATAAAATAAAGCTGAATAATAAAATTACCATTTATCTTTATAAAAATATTTCCCTCACTTTATACCGTCATGCCGGTAGACACAATGAAGCCTTTTTAAAGAAAATGGCCAATTTCACTTATACCGGCATGCCGCACTATGTGAAGTAATACTGTAATTCTATGAGACTTCAAATTTAAATTAATTGTTACCTCGCTAAATTATTACAGCAAAATGGCAGGTGAAAATTGAATTAAAACCAAAATAATCCCCTTATTTTAATTCCCTTAACGGTGTTGTTCCTTATTTTAATAAAATAACTTTTCAAAACTGATATATTTATTAATTCAAAATTAAAAGTAACCAAGATAAAAAATATCTTATTTGAAGTTTCTTTTGCACATGTCTATTTTATCAACAAATAGTGTATGAGATTTAATCAGGAATCAAAGGAAAGATCTTTAGGGGATTTAGGGGAAAATTTTGGGGAAAGGATAAAAACTCACCGGCTTTGTGTGACAATTTCTACAAAATTTGGTAGAATCAATTGGGACACATCGGTTTTCTACGACCATTTTTCTTAAAGTTTAGGGGGCTTTTCAAAAATATCTCCTAATGGCTATTCCTGTTTTTTATTAATCAAGGGAATGTAAAAACATGAACTTATTTGCAGGAATGGAGTCATTACTATAATATATAGTTTCAATTGCTATGTCGTCAAAAGTAATAAAATACATAAAAATGTTTTCAAGTTTAGTTCTACTAATTATTGTAAACATTATTAAAGTTTATTCAGATTTTGACAGCGGAGACAATGAACAGTCAATTCTGTCGAGTTATATAAGTCTTGTGCCCGGCCTAAGGAGTACTCCATATCTAAATCACTTTTAATAGTAACTAATCAATGGTTTATGATTTCAGCAAACCTTGGCAAGAAGTGTTTCAAGGACATTGGATGTTTTGGTGGACAAGAATTCAGAGACTTTACGAAAGGGGTTCCACATCTGCCTATGTCTCCCGATTATATTGAACCAGAATTTAGGCTTTTCACTCCTAATAATACAAACAGAGCCAATATATTACTATATGACCCGACAATAGATGATCTAAAGGAAACCCACTTCAATCCAGATTATCGTACCATAATCATTGTACATGGCTTTCAAAGTGATATCGCCGACTGGATGCTAGTAATTAATATTTATTACTCAATTCAATTAAAGTTTTGCAAATTTAAAAACCAATTGATTAAGAAAACAATTGAAGCAAAAAAAGGAGTGAAACGGTGGGCTTTGTGCATTTTGCTCTTGTAACTCCAAAAATGAAACATTATGTGGAAGATAGAGGATGATTCTATGTATCCCTATATTTCAATCATATTTCTTTATTCCTGTGCGTTTCTATGGTAAAAGGCGTCATCGTTATGAGCTGTCCGTTATATTAATATTATCTCACAAAGAGAATATATTAGAAATCTTTAAACCCGCCTTGGTAAAATTAGTCAGATTGAAACCACGTAAAATTTTTAGAGGAACAATAAAATTTATCTTTAAAGCTGAAGTGGCCCTCCGTTCACCTCTTTTGTATAAACTTGAAATCACCATCAAGTGGCTAATAAATGAACAATGACTAGGAATGAAAATGTAGGCTAAGAGATGCTTGTTCATTCATTGTTTATTATTTTAGGCGCTGAAAAATTTAATATTAAGTCAAATGTATAACAAGTATAACATAATTGTGGTGACCTGGGGCAGAGGTTCCAAAGTTCCTTCATATTTTCTGGCTGTGGCCAACACTAGAGTGATGGGCGGTTTAATAGCTTTCTTCATAAATCGCCTGTGTCAATTATTTGATATGAGAAACAATATGTTTCATTTGGTTGGGCACAGTTTGGGCGCACATATCGCAGGATTTGCCGGCAAACGACTATTCAATCCTCAAATAGATGTGATCACCGCTTTAGATCCGGCGGGACCGGGCTTTGCTGAGGGCTATCCAAGTTTGGAAAAATCTGATGCCAAACGAGTTGTTGTTATTCACACAGATATGGGACAGCGCGCACTCACTGAAGGTTTGGGTAATTCCAGGCTTTTGGGTGACGTCGACTTCTTCCCTAATGGCGGTAAACTTCAGGTCAGCACTTCTTACATACCATTATAGGAACTTGTCAATCATTAAATATAATAGCCAGGGTGTGCCCATGCTGCAGGCATTTATGGTATGCTTAGAGCATTAGCCAATGACCATGCCATATCTTGTTCACACCAAAGGGCTTATGATTTGGCCACAAGTCTGGGTAATTTGAACTTTCAATTAAACTTTTCTAATCATTTTAAGCGATTTAAAACAGGAAAACCGGGACAACACTGCCTACCTGTTGCTTATGAATGTCCTAATTGGGAGACTTTCCTAGAAGGTAGATGTGCTGATTGTGGACAAGATAATACAAAGTGTTACCTCATGGGACTTTATTTATGGTATTGGAGAGGAATCGAGTTTTCAGAACAGGACAAAGAGCGCGACAGCAAAAAGTACTTTTTAAATACCGGTGCCGTTGAAGACTATTGTAGTAATTGAATATTATTACTGAATACGGGATGAAACAAGTATTCAAAACATTTTTTTTATTCAATTGTCTTCAAATTATTTTTAATTCAGGAAAATACGATTCGGTTTCCAAATACTAAATCCTAGAATCAATGAAAGTTCTGTTTGAATCAATTTAATGAATCAAATGAATGCACATGCTCATTCGCAATTCAGGCTGACCAAGAGATTTTGATCGTCTGTTCCTAACTGTGTAATAGCCTACCTTTCTTGCTCATCATTATGCATCTAAAAAAGTCATAACCTTGCAGTTTTATCAGAAAATTGGTGTAATTTACTAATCGATTAGTATAGTTAAGTCAGAATCGAAATCTTATGTCTTTTCATTGTTTAGTTTAAAATTTTCGAAATTACACAATTTTCGAATATTGACCAAGTATTTTTATTTTTATTAAAATACTTGATTTAGTTAAGTGTAAACTAATTAAGAATGATCTAGTAGGAATTATTAATCAACTTAAGAGTAATGAATTTATTACACTTTAAAATGTTTGAATCATGCACATCCCGAATGTATAGTTAAATTCAAATGATTTATTTATTTATTTTTATTTGATAGTATATCACTACCAGATAGCACTTCATATAGCAGACGATTCTTCGGTCAGTTCCGGTTATTTAGGTATTGTTATGGAGGGTAAATCGTACCAAAGTGTGACAATAGAAAGAAATTTATCGAAGACGCGACCAGGGTACATTCATACTCTACTTTTTACTTTAAATTTTAAGTTGGAAAATATTGAAAGGATAAGTGTTAAGTGGAATACTATGGATAACATAGAAGATGAAGAAGAAGAGAAGAAATTACTGAAAATAGAATTCGTTGAAATCAATTTCATGAGTCATATCTATCAAACGTAAATTCATTATTTTTTTGTCCTTTCTTTTCATTTAAAGAATCTATTTTATAGAATCAGAGCTAAAAATTCGGGTTTATTTTGTCCGAACGATGAAAAGGGTATCATCTCTGGAGATGACGATCCGATGTGTTTTACCGAATGTGAAGCCACTGTTAAGCCAAAAACTGTGGCAAAAGACTCAGCGCCAGAGCTCTTGTATCCAATTACTGACTATAGGGATATTCTTGCCGTAGATTATGAGATGATCGACAAAGTGGCGCATAAATTAGTTAAATCCAATTTAATCTCTAGCTAATTAATTAAATGTTAATAAACAAATATAAAGCATAAAGAGTGACACTTCCGTATTTATAAGACATAAAATTAGAAAAAATAACATATTTTCACTCTCAGCTCAAAAATTATCTCCTTGATACCTTGGGATTCAGCATGCACAAATTAGTAAGATTCGATGTCTTGTTTGTCAAAATGATTTGGGTCACATTGAATTTCCCCAAAATGGTTTTCCCCGAAATCTTTCCCATAAATTGGTGGTCCGAAGTATGTTTTCTAATAATTTAATTTACACTAATAATTAATAAATTTTATTTACTTTAAATGGTACAAAGATGATAAATGTAAACATTTAAAGAATAAATTAAATTTCTTTAAAAATATGATATCATATAAAACAGTTAATTAATTAATAAGTCAATGTTACTCAATTGTGAATATCGATATTTGTCTTATGAGAGGTCCATGCTATTTCATTGTGAATATCGCTATTATTTATGACTTATGGAAGGCCCATATAATTAAATAATTTTGAGGCAAAAGTCAATTAATGTATTAAAAATTCAATTCAATGTAATTTTTTATTAAATTGTTTCATAAATTTTGCTTTAAATATTTTTAAATTACAATTATTATTTATCTATTTTACAACATTTCAAATTCAAATTATTTTTTGCTTTAGTATTTGTTTATTAAAATGTTAGATGTAACTATTAATAATGTTAGTAAAAATAATAACATTTTACGTAGTTTATTGTCAGATATTTTTGTTTTTGGGGTGCCATACTTAAGCTTATGTGCATTTACTGTTTGTAAGATAACTTTATACTAATTCAATTTATTAATTAGATGTATATTTATTTTATTTTAAAATATATTTGAATATTTCTCTTTTGAGAAACGAATAATTTTGGTTGAGAAAGTTTCCAGAAATTTTCTTTTTGAAAACATTAGTTGGCTGACATCACCTCCTCAATTAATTGAGATAATAGAGAGGGCCAAAATATCCAAAGGGACAAAAAGTATATAAGTACAATTTCTTCTAAAATAAGCTTATTTCCGGCTATAGTAAGGCTTTTCTACAAGTTTAAAGGCTTAATTCCCTCAAATAAAGAACAAAATGGCGAATTTTCCGGTCTACAGCTGCAAAAATGTCTGATTTTTGGTCAAAATAACCTAAAAACCTAAAATTTGCCCAAAATATGGCTGGCTCGCTTCGCTTGCCGGAGCCGTGGGGTAGAAAGGTCATATTATGCTAATTTTTACATTTTAAAGGGTTAATTTGTAAAGTACCCACGTTTACCATCTCTGATAAAGTGTATAAAAATAACTTAAATGAACTCAATATGTCTCTCAAAATCATATGTAAATATGAAATCTTCAAAATTTTTATTTTTATTTTCAACTGTTTTTTGTTCAAAAAGTATTTTTTCTTTGCCTCAAAAAGATTCAAATCTGGATTTAGAAACGAAACTTGATTTATTAGAGACAAAACAACCAGATCAATCCAAAATCAAGCCTGTTCTTATAAAATACGGAGGAATTTCAAATTTAATTAAAAAAATTGCTAAAAAAGAAAGTGTTGTAACCGAGGAGAACATTGGAACAGATTCTGAAAATGCGGGTTTGATTTAATGTTTGCAAATTTTAATCATTTGTCTCATTAGTATATTTTAACTAGAGTCTGATAATATAAATAAAATGATGGAAGATACCTTGGGATCAGTAGAACCTCTAAAAGACATTCTAAAAGACAGCCTAAAAGACAAAATTCTAAACAAGTTTGGCTTCAATATAAAGGACCAAGTTGAACAGGGATATGATTTTATGATCAACTCTAGCGAAAGCCAATTATTCAATAAAATTCACCAACTTACAGAGAAAAGCAATTTTTGGGTAACCGTTCCTCTTATTAAAAGTAAGTTTTGATAAATTAAAGGTTTGCCATGTTATATATTTATTGTATTGAAATTAGACATCCTTGGTCGTATTTGCTTTAAAGACATTGGATGCTTCACAGCCACTGAATATCAGGATTATAAAAGTCGAGCGATTCCTTTACTTCCAATGGCACCCGAATTTATTGACCCGGTTTTTCATATTTTTTCACCCGGAAGCGAATTGATTGCTCAGAACTTCAGTTACAACGCAACCTCTTCTGAGCTCAAGGATAGTTTGTTCGATCCTAATTTAAATACTATATTTATAACCCATGGCTTTCGCAGTGGTTTTGAGCCCTGGATGAAAGTAAGTGATATGGCAATTGATCCTGATTCAAGTCTTATTTGTTTCAATAGGAGTTAAAAGATTCGATATTCAACGAAACAAAGGATTTGAACATAATTTGTGTCGTTTGGGAAAAGGGTTTGATTTTTCTGTTTTTTACATAAAAATAATAATTTTAATAATTTAAAACAGAGGCCAATTGTGTTTTGTTTCTCCACGATAACTGAAACATATTTAAGTCATTTTTGAGTGAAATTTAGGATTTTTGTTTTCCAATATCGACTAAAAATATGAAATTTTTTAGTCAATAATTATTAAATAAGCTATTTTCAAGTTTCAAATTGATCACTGGCCAATTGAATGAAAATGTATGATGCTGCATTACACATTTTCATTCAATTTGTCAGTGATCAATTTGAAACTTGAAAATAGCTTATTTAATAATTATTGATTAATTAAGCTATTTTAGTCCTAAAAAACGGGATTACCCCAAAAGCCACAAAAAATAAGAATATCTTTTTAACCTAGCTTAACCTAACTTATTCTAACTTATCCCAACCTATTCTGACTTATCCTAAACTATCCTAATCTATCCTAACCTAACCTAACCTTCCTTATTTTAACCTAAACTAACGTAACCTATCCTGACCTATCCTAACATATTCTAAACTATCCTATCATAAACTAATATAAATTAACAAATTAACATAATTTAATCTTACATAACCTTGTTAAAATGCTATTTTTATTTTTGTGGATTTAGGGTTTGTGGGTTTTGGATGAGAATGCTAAAAATACAGGAAATAAGCTTATTAAAGAATTAAATGGCCACTAAAAGCAAAGCCCCTAAAAATGTTGATTAACCATGTTTGTTTACAATAAAGGTTCGAAAGTTCCGATGTATCACTTGGCGGCCACCAACACACGAGTGGTTGGGGCCACCGTTGCCTTCTTCATTAGTACTTTAGTTGCCACATATAAAATATCGAACGACAAGTTCTATTTGATTGGACACAGTATGGGGGCTCATGTTTTTGGATACGCCGGTAAACGCCTAAATGAGCCACAAGTAGCTCGAATAACTGGGCTGGATCCTTCCGGTAATTTTTATAATTCTTAATTTAAATAAAGCCTAGATAAGTTTTTTAAATAAATGATTTGGAAACGACTGTAGGCTCACAGCTGAAAGCAAGAAATGTTTGGGATTCTGATAAAAAACTAGGTCCAAATGTTTTGGCTTTGTATTATGCAATGTATAATACGTATAATATATTATGTATTCAGGAATCGCCAAGGTCTAACAACTAAGGGTAGGGGTAACCAAGGTCCGACACCTTAGGCGGGTATAAGGGGAAGATATTTATCCAAAGCCGAAAATATCGCCAGAAATGATTATTTTCTTTATTTCTGTCCAAATTCAATTAAATTAAGCTTCATTCAGTTTAAATCCAGTTAAATCGGTAAAATTACAGAAAATGACGGACAAGATTGCAATAAATTGGGAAAATGACATTTTTTAAGGGGATCTTTTTCTTAGCGCTTTGCCTTTGATTTTTTCAAGCTTCAGAGAGTGCATTTTGGAAAAAGTGTCGACTTAAATGGGGTATGCACTCTATGTTGACTGGATGTACCTTTACTTATGCCAAGATGACTTCGAATTGCTTAATCAGCATTGACTTCGGCTCTGAGTGTCCATCCGTTTGGAAATCATTTATTTGAAAAATGACTTTACTATTTGAATGTAACGATTGGACGATATTGTATCATAATTTGAAAGTTATTTATATTTTCTACTTGATCCTACACAATCTCTTCAGAATCATTAAAAAGAATGTCTGCTATGATTCATAAACCTCTCTAGCAGCAAACAATTTCCAATTAAAAACAGATAGATAACGAAATTACTGAATGTTCAAGTAGAAAACTTTACCACTTTCATATCAGTATCATCGGTTCCATTGTCAGTTCTGAAAGGAATAAAAGAAGATCTAATTAACTAAAGTAATGTACTTGAAGTTTAAGCAAAAAAATGACTATCATATTTTGATTGTGAAGGTCCAGGCTTTCAGTTCGAAAATGAAAGCCTTCGTTTGCATTATACGGACGCCACTCTAGTCGATGCCGTTCACACTGATATCGGAGTGTTGGCCATTGAAGGGATGGGAGTGAACAACAACTTTGGTTATTATGATTTCTATCCAAATGGAGGTTTTATAAAAAGCCAAAAGATTTTTATTAAAAAAAATAAATTTAGGTTTCATTATTATTAAGGAATGAGTCAACCTGGATGTGGAGCCTCCAAAGGTATTTTCAATGTAATCCATGCATTCAATCCATTTTCGAGCGGTGAGGAGATATCGTGTTCTCACTCACGAGCGCACAGATATGCCACTTATGTCGGTTAGAGATAATAATTATTTGGTTGATATCTATTTTAATGGTTGAGTTTCAATCAAGGATTGAAGACGTGGTCCGACTGTCAGCCTATCGCTTATGATTGCATGGATTACGAGACTTTCATTGAAGGCCGTTGTCTTGATTGTCATGACCACAAGTGTCAGCCCATGGGATTCAATCTTCACTATTGGCTCAATCATAAGCCAGATCAAAAGACTCTTCACTATAAATACTATTTAAATCTGGCCCCGAATCAAGAATTTTGCGGTAAAATTAGAGTTGAAAGGAATGAATACTGAATTGACTGGAATCTAATTACAGTATATCACTATCAGTTCGCTTTTCATGTCACACAAGACTCTGATGCCTCTACAGGTCTGTTACAATTATGTTTATTAACTGGTCAATTAAAATGTATTTTCCTAGGGCTTTTATATTTTACTATTAAGACAGGGTCAAACAATTCGGAAGAATTAAATTTTCGCAAAATTATGACTGAGAGTCAAATCGGAGAAATTCATACACTTTTGATGACATTTAAATTTAAATTACATGAAATCGATTTGATGTCAATCGAGTGGAAACCATTCTGGCAATCCCTGGATAACAAACATGTCGATAAGGGCATGAAAATCAAGATTCCAATCATTGAAATCAATTTTATGAGTCATTTGAACGAAAGGTTTATATCGACATTCAATTTAAAATGTATTTGTAAAACATTTCAAATAATTAAATGAATTTAAACTCAATTTTAGCGAAAGAAACAAAAGTTCTTTCATTTTGTGTCCAATGACTGGTCCCGAAACTGAAATCAAACCAAACGATAAAAAGATTGAATATATAAAATGCGAGCCCAAAGAAAAGTTTAATAGAGCCAATGAAGTAGCTCCTGAAGTATTAGTGCCACTCACCAGCAGGGAAGACCTATTCTCCAATGACTACGAAAGATTGAATCCAGTCGTTCAAAAGGTTGCCAACTCCAATCTGATGAATAAAACCAAATCCAGGACAACTATGTTTATCGGATAATACAACACAAATATTCACAATTAAATTCTTGACCAATAAATCAAAGTTTTATCATTTTTTAGATTTAATAATTGGAAATATCCATTTTGACGATTATCAAATCGGCAGAAGTCCCATAAGTTGGAAGACCCTAGGGCCATAGGGTGGACCAAATTAACTTTCATCTAGGAGGGCCAAATCTCAATCTTTTGCGAGTCCATTTTCGGAAATCCAAAATCGACCGGAAATGGCCATTAAGCGATCATTTTCTTCTTAAATAAGCTTATTTCCGGTGATTTTAGGCATAAATTAGCTCAATTAGTTTATAATTGGACTATTTTGCAAAATTGAGGGCTAATTCCTTAAAATGAAGAACAAAATGGCCTAACTTCCGGCCGCCATTTGCAACAATTTTTCTGAATTTTAGCCTCTATTACCAAAAATTCCCACATTTTTACTTAAATTTCCTAAAATTGTCTGCAAATTGGCTATTCATGCGAAAGTTAACAATTTAACCCTTTAGAATTTACTAGGGAAAGAAAATGGCCGATTGAAATATCGGACTCTCCATTTTGCTCTTAAATTATCTTATTTCTGTAAATTTTAAGAATTAATTCAGTTGAATTCGGTGAATTTAAATTAGTATTTCTATTTCAAAATTCAATCATAAAATGAACTGGACATTCTGCTTACTGCTAAGAACTCCATCTCTTTAACAAACAGCAACTCACTTTAATTATTAATTAAATGTGTTCAATTTGATCGAAAATGAAGATATGTTTTGTCTTCTTTTTAGTTTATTTAAATTTGGTTCTAGTTGAAAATGCTAAAATTTGTGCCAATTCTGAAGGTTATATCAATAACTGATAAGATTATATTTTTAATCTATTTTATACAGAACTAAGTTGTAATCTAATCGAAAGTACTTCCGAGTCAACTGACAGTTCAGATGAAAGTGTGTCCAAAAGTGATGACAAACTACAAGATTCTCCAGTTGACAAAAATGACCAAATTTCTACAGAAACACTTAAAGACAGCGCTACCACTGTTTCACAATTAATAAAAAGTACGGATAACTTAAGACTTGAAACAGAATTAGTGACGACAACAGAGCCTTCGATCAAATCCATCGATTCGTTTGAAAGTGCAAACAATTTATCGAAAACAATAGCTTTGGTTTCCGAACCCAGAAAAGGATTTATCAATTCTTTTGCAAGTGGTTTGACAAAAAGTGCAAAAAGTATCAGCCATGGAGCAAAGGGTAAACAATCTCGAATCCTCTTCTTTAATTTCCAAGAGTATGTATTCAGGCAAATTGATGAGTCTTCGATGCTATCTGGATACTTTTTTAGACTTTGTTATTTAAGATTAGATGACGACAAACAGATATTTGTGAAATTATCATTTAAATGAAAAAAATAATAATAATTTTAAACTTATTTAATTTAACTAGCCTCTTCTATTCTTAACCTGCCCAACTTGTTAATAAACTTAGAGAAACTCCAATCAATTGAAATATAATTGTGAATCACAATTTGTGATACACATATTTTTTTAGCTTTGATAAAAGGTAGAAAAGAAGAAGTTGACGTCAATCTCAAAGCTTTCAAAGGTGCCGGGTTAGATCAAAGTGAAGAGGAGCAAAAGGAAACGGATGGATTTTTCACTCAACTAAAAAGTAAATAACACGATATTTATTATACAGAACTGTTAGAAACCATTTAATCAAAAATAGATTCATTCGGAAGAGTTTGCTTCAAAGATATCGGCTGTTTTTCTGCAAGTGAATACACCGAAATAATGGGTGCTCGACCAGTGGCAGTCTTGCCCATGTCACCCGAAGTAATAAATCCAGTTTTTCACATGTACACTTTGGAAGCGCGTTCCATACCACGTAACTACAGTTTCAACGCCTCTCAGTCTCAGCTCAGATACAGTACTTTCAACCCTAAACTGAAAACCGCTTTAATAATTCATGGCTTTCAAAGTGGTCTTTCTCTTTGGATGGAAGTATGTACATTCTAAATCAACTACAGTTTTATTTTTAAATAGTCTCTGGTATATTAGCTTTTAAATTAAATTGTTTGTTTTGAAATATTCAAGTAAATTATTTAAGATTTTTTAAAATTATCGATTTTGCTTTAGATAGGTCAGTTCTTACATATACGTTTTACAGAATTCAAATATCTTAAGCCGTTTAGGAGTTATTTAAAATCTCGGACCAACATTTTTCAATGATGCCTAATTAATAAAGTAAGGTCAAATGTTCCCACAATATGCCATTTATTTTCAAATTTGATTAATTCGACAGAATTTAATGGTATAATCTAGCAAATACTCATTATAAATGGGCAAAACCAGTCAATCATTGCCATTAATTTCATCTAAAATTTAATTAGAAGACTATGCTCTTTAATCACCAGTCTTTGCAAATTTTCCCCTTTTCTTTGCCCTTTTTTATTATTTCAGTATAAATTTAATGTCCAAATTGACATTTATTTATTTAAAAACAATTGAAACAAAATTCAGTAAATAATATACTCGATTAAAAGCCATACTAACGACTTGCTTTTTATTGGTGTAACCAAGAAATTTTTATCCAGGGAAATAAATGTTTTACTCTTCTTTTGAGTAATGATTAATATTGTAGTAATAAATAATAAATTATGAAATGAATGAATTATAAATGAATACGAATTGTATGTAATTATATATTGTTAATTGATTTTAGAATTTGAAAGACTATTTGCAATATCAAAGCGATGATGGTTTCAATGTCATCTTGGTTGTTTGGGAAAATGGTTTGTCAATCAATTGGTTAATCAAATAACTTATAAAAATGTTGCTAGGAGCGCGAAATGAGAAGTACAGTATGGCAGCGACTAATAGTCGAGTTGTTGGCGCCTGCATTGGATTCTTTATCGACACGTTATGCAAAACATTTGATATAAAAAATGACATGTTTTATTTGATTGGCCACAGTCTTGGGGCACATGTTGCTGGCTATGCAGGAAAGCGCTTGCACAACCCGAGAATTGCCAGAATCACAGCATTAGATCCGGCCGGTCAGACCGATATGTATTTAGTTTGAAAATCTAAGATTTATTTGTTCCAGGAATCGGATTTCATTTCTCCAATCCTGGGATGCGATTGGACTCAACCGATGCCTCAATAGTCGATGTCATTCACACAGATATTCTGACCCCTTATACTGATGGCTTTGGAACAAAGGACACACTTGGCCATTATGACTTCTTCCCAAATGGCGGTAAACTTGATTTGCAACTCAATTTAAACTAACATGTTTCATGTGATCAGGTGCTTGGCAACCCGGTTGTCCAGATGCCACCGGTATTGCACAAAAATTGATTACTGTAACTAATGGGGAAGAGATTACTTGTTCTCATGGTAGAGCATGCACACTCCTATACAACTTAGGTTAGACAATTTAAAAATAAATATGCTCAACTTTAAATTAATCAGTTAATGCCAAGGTCCCAAACCTTAGAGAGGGTCGCCAAGGTCAGAGTCCTGAAGAGGATATAAGTTAAATGGCAAATTATTTCTAGAAATTAATTGAGTATAAGTGAATAGTATTTTCCCAAGATGGCGGCTGGAAATACCACCGGAAGCGGTTATTTTGTTCTTCATTTCTGCCTAAATGTAGTTAAATGAAGCTTAATCTTGCTTAATTTGTATTAAATTCAGTTAAATTTAGTTTAATCGGTAAAATTGCCGTAAAGGGCGAAAAATCGGAGAAAAATGTGGGCGAAGGACTTACCTTTCTCTGTGTTTTCTTTTGAAATTTTTTCCAAACATAAGGAGGAGGTACCTTGGCAAAATCTTGAACTCAGGGAGTTTACATTTATACCCTCTATGGCAATCCCTGAAATTATTAATTTTTTCAGACAAACCTGAAGATGATTGCAGTGCTGTGGCCTACCAGTGCCCTAATTATGAAATGTTTTTGGAAGGCCGGTGCGCTGACTGCAGAAACAATAAATGCCAACTAATGGGAATCAATCCCTTGCATTGGTCGACAATAAAAGTAGATAACACCACATTAAATAAAAAATATTTCATCAACACTTCACATAAGGAGGATTTTTGTTGTAAGTCCTTGCATAAATTGGTACCGGAAATAAGCCTATTTCTATTTGCAGTGTATCACTTCCAATTTGCAATCCATACAACAAATGATTCCGATTCTACGACAGGTATTCATTTATTTCATCAATTTTTTCAAAACTATAGTTGAAGGGTGACTTAATTCAGCCATCAATGACTGTACAGTCCCTATTTAATTAACTTTTTCAACCTTAATAGTGATGGCCAATCAAAAGTTTTCAGGAAGTATGCGGGGTATTTTCCAAAATTAACAGACAGGATATTTTTCTGAATGCCAAAAAAGGCCATTAGTAGACATTTTTCACTACTTTGAATGTAAGGAATATAGTAAATAGTTTTGTCGTTCTCATCCGCCTGCCTCAAGTGGGTATACATACTATACCCCCCTATAGCGACCCGTACTAAAAGCCTTAGAGGTGCACTCAAATTGATCGGAGACCAGGGTCCCACTTTTAGTTAGTATCAATAACCTATATACTCATGAATCGCATATTAAAATATTTTTAACACTAACAGTACTTCTGACACTTTTATAGTTATTTAAAATTTTACCCAGGCACCTATCCAAAGTACGTGTAATATGTTTCCCCTTTTGATCTAAAAAAGACAAAATCCTTATAATTGACCATTTCTCTTTTCTATTAAAATTTTTCATTTTCATAGTCTTAAAATTTTTAAATTAATAATTAAGTTTACATTTTTAGGGAATCTTATCTTTAATTTAAAGATAAAAATAGGAGAAAATGAAACGAAAGAGATTGTGATTCACAAAATTATGACTAAAACGTATCAAGATAAAATTCACACTTTTTTGGTGACTTTTGACTTCAAAATAGAGAAAATTTATGGTTTAGATCTCCAATGGAAAAGATATAATTCGTCGGAGAGATATCGAGTCAACAGAGGATATAAATTGAAAATTCCCTTCATTCAAATCAACTTCATGAGCCATTTAGATGAAAGGTTATTATAGATAGATAGATTGGATAGAAACATTGGATTTTTGACCAAGAATTTCTGAATAGCTTAATGTACAATATCCGTAAATGTAACATGAGAATATTTTGATTTCAACTTCTCTATTTAATATCTGAAAAGATAAGTGTTGGTTTATTTGTATGAATCAATAAGAAGCTTTAGATATATTTGTAGGATCAAATAAAATGGCAAGTTGAAAAACGTGAATATCTCTTAAACAACAGCTAATATTCATGCAAGGTAAAAAGCATCAGAGACATTTATTTGGGCGTGAAAGGTTTTCAAAATAGATCTAGTTTAAATTTCCTTTAAAATTTGGAGAGAACTCAATCTCAATAACAAATGTTTTCATTGCATTAATTCTATATCTATTATAATTAGGTCCACAGAAAATTTAAAAATTCAAAATTCATTAAAACTGTGAAATTTAAAATTTTCTGTGGGCCAAACTATACTAGATAGAGCATTGATGTAATGATAGCATTTG
Organism: Euzetes globulus; assembly: GCA_034695525.1. NCBI lineage: Eukaryota > Metazoa > Arthropoda > Arachnida > Sarcoptiformes > Euzetidae > Euzetes > Euzetes globulus. Next base: position 2,950 of record JAQIWP010000973.1, on the reverse strand, counting down.
TTGTTGTGATTGAGTTCTCTAAAATTTTTTTAAAAATGTGCTAGATCTATTTTGTAAAAATTTTACCGTATTCCCTCACATTGTGGGAATGCCGGTATAAACTGAAATTGAGGTTAGTGCCGGTATACCTCGAGGTAGACCGGCATGCCGGTATAAGTGAGGATAAAATTAGTAAAATCGAAGTTTAGATTTTATACAGAAAAACGAAATAGAGGAAAAACAATTCTAAAAAGCACTGACTCAAGGATTAAGATAAGCAAATGTTACAAAAGCTTATCAGAATTGAAGTCAGTATTGATTTTACATTTATTCAGTGCACTTCAAAATTGGATTCATTTCATCAAAATATTAAAAATTTACTAAAAATCCAATGATAAACAAGAACTTTTATTATATTACGAGTTATACTTGCTATGATATTAACTAAATTAAAAAATTAATGTTTAAAACAAAATTACCACATAAAAGTATAAAAATATTTCCCTCACTTAATACCGGCATGCCGGTAGACACCATAGAGCTATTTTTAAGAAAATGATCAAATTCACTTATACCAGCATGCCGTACAATGTGAGGGAATACGGTATATACAAATTGATTGAAATTGATATCAGTGTTTAGTGAGACATCAAAACTCTGAAACTCATGTTTATGAGTAAGCAAATAAACTTAAATGATTTTATTTCAAATATTTATAAATGAATTACAAAGTTTATAATAGAGAACAGAATATTTAAGAGCAAAATTTTTAAATAAATTAAATCTATATTTATATTATGGTTGAAACAGATTTTATCATCAATGTAAATTCATTATTAAATATTCGATTATATAAAAACTTTAATTCAATTTGATTTATAAATTATAATCAGTGAAAAATAAACAAGAAAAGTGTACAATGAACTTTAATTAAGGTTAGAGACATTTATTGGCTGAGAATGAAATAAAATGTGATTTTGTGGTCAATTCAGATATTCATTGTTTAGTGATTCTAATGGAGGGCCAAATCAACTGAAATATGGGAAACGGAAAGCTCATCTTGGTGCTGTGTTAAACTGATTAGGAAAATTATATTTTATAATTAAAATACAAGAATCACATCCAAATGGCATTTAAGAAAGTCAGATAAATATTTGCAAAGTAATTGTTCTGAAAGTTATTGCTATAGAATTGATACCAAAAAATGAATTAAAAATTAAGTTTTTAAAGTTTTTCAATAAAGTGATCAAAAATTAATTAATAATTTGACTGAAAATTAGATGAAAATCAGATCTCTGTTAATGACTTTATTACCAAAATATAGATAATTATTCTCAAATCAATTCTTTTTTGAATTGAGACTTTCACTCAAAGGAATCAAAAATTAATTAATACCATAAAGTTCTGTAGATAGCCCGCGGGTTATCTAAGAAATTGTAAATGAAACTTTTTTATTTTGCTTGAAACAATCAGATTTTATCATCAATGTAAATTCATTATTAAATAATAAATTAAATAAGATTTCATGCCAGATTAGTTATATTTTAGCATAAATAAACAAGATAATTGTAAATTAAAGTAATTGAACTGTAATTTAGGTTCGAATTCACATCCATTGGTTGAGAATTAAATTAAATGTGATTTTGTGGTCAATTCAGACATTCATTATTTAATAATTCTAATGGAGGGATAAATCAACTGAAATATTGTGAACTGAAAGCTCATTGTCTTGCCTTACATTGATTAGAACTGCGTTCAATTTTATAACAAAAATGCTAGAATAATAATGTTATTTATTCAGTGGAATTTATTCAGTTCCGATCACTTTTGGTGATCCTTTAATACAAATCCATTAAAGTCGGTGAAGAATTGGTTTAAAACGGATCAATCTATGAATATTTAAAATTTAATTAAAGACAATTTGTTGTCATTTCGGCAGTTTGTCATTTTATTAAAATTTATGTTTTATCTTCAAATGTTTATTCAATGAATATTTGGTGCCATAAGTTTTGCCACAATTTTCAACCAAACATTTGAACGGCTATTCTGTCGAATGAATACGAATTTTATGTTTTTTGAGATCAGATGAAGAGAAGAAACATTTGTTGCAATTATTTTCATTACAATTAAATGATTTGATTTTTAAGTGAATTCTCTTCTTATGTTGTGATAAAGAATTAAAGCATTTGAATGTTTTGTCGCAACGATTGATATCACACACAAATGGCTTTACTTCTGAATGCGTCAGTTTGTGAACAATTAGATTACTTTTTGCTGCAAAACATTTATCACAACCTTTGAAATCACAACTGAATGGCTTCTCTCCTGAATGTATTCGGTTGTGAATAATTAGTTTAGATTTAGCATAAAATGCTTTCTTGCAATCGTGAACATCACAATTGAAGGCTTTTTTCTTCAAATACCTTTTGTATTTCAAATGAACTGATTTTTTATGAAAATTCAAATAAGATTTCGCTGCAAATGTTTTCCCGCATTGACTCCAATCACATCGATATCTGATTTTCAAATGAACACAACTTTTATGTTTCTTCAGATTAGTTTCATATTTAAAACATTTATCGCAACCATTGAAACTGCATTTGAATGGCTTCTCATCATTATGTGTGAGTTTGTGGCGAATTAGATGACTATTAGTGAAGAATGTTTTACTGCAATCCTGAACATCACATTCAAACCTCTTAATTTTTAAGTGAATAAACTTCTTATGAATTGCCAGGTAAGATTTTCTGCCAAACTTTTTATTGCATTCGCCACAAATATATTGTCTTTTATTATAGTGAATACGAATGTGTTGTTTGAGAATTTCATTCTTTGTAGTTTTATACCGACATTTAGGGCAAAAACATTTGAGACGTTTTTGACATTTTTCACTAAATTCAGAAACTTCTTGGCATTCAGTACTGATTTTACACAATAGTCCACATTCTTTGTCATCAGTTCCGCACTTATT
>JAQIWP010000972.1:0-18306 GCA_034695525.1 Euzetes globulus | reverse complement strand
TAAACCCATTTTAGTTCATTTGTCTATTTGTAACTTGTTTTAATAAAATATTTCAAACAAATCAAGAGCTTTCATGAGATGGCGAAATACATTTGGGCACAAGCGAATGTCTATTGAGCATAACATTAGTTCAGAGAATTACAATTTGGCACAAGCTCAAATGAATTGAACTTAACTGTATCTTAATAATTTTTGAGACAAATGACAAAAGAATCTGGCAAAAAACTTGCATTTCGTTCTTGATGTTGCTTCTTGCATGTTTTCTTGATAAATTCAACTACTAATCGGATCCATTCTTCAGTGACCACTGGAATAATGTCTCCCGACCACTCCTTTTCCTTGTCTTTTATATAATTGATTCCGACCTCAAAGGGCTCAGTGATGCCATTAATTGAAAAACTGTAATTTGGATGGGAAATCCTATTTATAATACACTTTTGAATTCTAATGAAAATATTGAAATCATCAATAAATTTATTTACCACAAATGTTCTGTTGCAAAAAATGGATAAAATCCCTCCATAATTAACACTTATAGCTTTTTTAAACTTGCTTGCTTAATTAATTTAACAAATTTTTAAAATAATTTAAATTTTACAATTAGTATCTGGGAAGAAATTTGAGTAATTAAAACGATGATAATAAATGAAATAAAAATTATATCATCTTGTTATTAATTTACTCTTCAACAAGGTATTTCTGATTTTTGATTGTAATCATGCTTTGTTTTTAAATTATTTAAAAACTGTAAATTGTTTGCTCAAAACAATTAGTTATATCCAAGGAAAATTGAAAGTGTACAAATGGAAATAAGACGATTCCAGATTTGTTTTGCTAGATATAAATAGAACTTCTATATATTCGTTGAATAATACTTTTTGCTTTCTGTTCTTTCAATGGTTGTTTAATAGAGAAATACAATATTCATTCATATTTTGAACAATGAATTGCTTACAAATAGTAATGAAACAGAGGTCTAATCAAAGTTTAATTCATACTTATTCTCATTCGTTTAAAGTTCTCAAACCTCTCAAAATATTAACTCAGGTTTAAATCTCTTCTTTCAAATCACGATATTTTCAATCTTCTTTTTCGAATTTCAGACAATAATCTAGGTACTTTAACATACTCATACGCCGATAAAAATTGGCCTATCTTCTTTAAAAATGAATTCTGGACACATCGGCGGAAGTCAAATCATCGTATTTGAGTTCCCTTTGGGAGTATTTCCGATTTAGTTAAAAAGTTGAAGCCTAAATCAGAAAGGGCTTGTCTTAGAGTCAATCATTTGTTATCATAAATAAATAGTCTAATATTTTTTACTTTCATTCCCATAACACTTATGAATAATTGAATCTTTAATTTGGGATGGCTTTCTAAAAGTTTAAGAAATTGATTGAATCACCATCTAGAATATTTACGTCAAATTAAAATTTTCTTCCTCTAATTAGGTCTTTAATTAAAAGAAGACAATAGTGACAATCGTTCTGTCAACATAAAAAATTGTACATGGGCCGACCATTGAAACAAATATTAGAATATTTCCCCATTGAAATACGTGGGCCGACCGTAGAAAAGCCATTAAGAGAAAATTTCTTGAGAAAGTTTTTAGAAAGTTTCTGAAAATAAAAAGATTATTTCTATTGGCCATCTCTATTCGAAATCTGATTCTCTTTTCAAAAATCTTCAATTTATGTCAATTGTATTAAATGTAAAGCAAATGAATTGCATTAATGATGTTTTCAATAATGTTTATTTGACTTATTTCTCGATAATTGACTTGATCTTATTCTTGAAAAATTTCAAAATTCTTTTTCAATTCTCTTTAATATTCTTTTCATTCTCACAATTGGCTTCATATGAATAGAGTTTAAATTACTTGTAGATTTGAGTTTCATTTGTACTAAAAATGTAAGATTTTAATCCATTTTAAACCGTTTTATTCATAGTACCGTATTCTCCCGCAAAGGACAGCGTCCTGATCTAAACTGAATAAGGATAAACGACATGATTTACTTTATTCTGATTTGAATTCCACCCACATTACTTCCTAATAATTGTTCAGCTATAACTTCAAGCTAGTTTAAGGGAATATTTAATTTAATTTTGATACTTTTGAAGACTAATCAACTAAAATAATTGAAATTATTTTTGAGATATAGCCAAAGGAACTGGTTTGAAATACGGTAAATGATGTTCCTTTTTCCATCGGAAATCAATTGAACTGTTGCATTGAATTCGCCCACTCACTCGGTCTACATTATTTGAATTTTAAGATAAGCTTACAGGAACCTTTATTCAAAATTTTTCAATTTTAGGGATGTTAGCACTGAAATGCATAGATTATTGTATTCAGTTATGTCTGCAGGAAATGTACATAATAACTCTCTTTTCACTATTTCTTTAGGTGAATAATTGGTTTTTGAGGATACCTTGATTATCCAGTCTGGAATAAACCTTGATTATGGCATGTGTTGATAAAGTCTGACTTCATCTTTGATCAATACTCTGAATCAAAGTTAATTATCCAGTCATTATTTTTTTTGTCGAAAATTAGTGTGAATTTAATGTTCAAATCGTTGACATCAGATCTGATCAACACTTTAACTTTGTATTTGACTTACAGTCAATCTTCGGTTTAAAAGAATTTATTGCGCAGATCATAAAATATCTAAAGTATCGAATTTCTCTTAAATTTTCAGGGTAGTTCAATATTGAATTCATTGGCAATTTAAATTAAACCTTGCTGATTTTGAAATTTTATTGACCATCATGTGAGTGCAGTAAAACACTTTCTCTTAAATCTCTGATTCTTTTAAGAGAGTAATAGACTGTATTTTTATGCAAATATAATCGATTTTGTCAACTTGTAAGTGTCATTATCTCTTGATTTTGTTTTAATCTTTTTGTTATGAACTTATGCTTTAAATGAAAGAAGTTTTAAAAAGATTTCAAAATAGCCACGATTTTAAAACTTTTATAATACTTGAAGATTCTTGGTATTTCAGGAATTGAGAATAGAATTTTAGTTAGCAAGTTACTTTAAATTAAATAATGCAGAATGATGTTTCGGGTTTTTTAATATAAAGCTTAATTAACTTGGATTGACTAGTTAATTAAATTATTTTTTAGTGAAAAAAACAGTTTGAAACTAAATGACAGTTAATGTGGAAAAATCTGTCAGTTGTGCGAACAACTGTACCGAATCCAAGTTTGATATCTTGTTTCTATGGTTTTCCAATGTAGACATAGCTCTGAGCGCTGGGAAAGGCTTCTTCTTTCACTTTATTCTCTGATCTGAGTTCCAGTGGTTGTGTAGTTCTCAACACTTGTCTTAATAAAACATAATTCAACGAAAAATTTCCCACAATTTTCTGTCATAAAAATTTCATTATTTATTTCGTCTGATAAATGAATTTTAGGATAAATCGCTTTTCTCACTAAAAATAGTTTAAATTTTTTGTTAATATCATACGGAAAATAATAACAATAAATACTCATTTGTAAGAGTATTTTGTCTTTTTTACCCAATGCTTGTATAAGTCATATTTATGGTCGATCCTGATTGATTTCCCTCGTGGTAGTCTATACTGTTAACTCAAACGGCATAATGTAAATATTATTTCAATTTAGATTTTTGAAAACAGATTACTGAAAGTTTTACAATTCCAAAGACTCTTTTGATAATTGCCCAGGGTAGTAAAAATACAAGTTGGTTTTCATTGGAGTTTTCAATTTCCTAAATAAATCATTTTTTTCTTTTCAATTGCTTTTTGAAAAATATATTTATAATTCTTTTCATCCAAAAATTTAAGCATACTTTCAAAGCATGTTTTGAGATAAATGTTTACTTATCTCGAGAATAGACTGTAGTTTTCAAATAATTATCTTAAATTATTTTCTTTGCGATGAAATGATTTTCAATTTCAATTTAAAACTGCAATAAAACTATGTTTTTAAATAAGAAAAACAGAATAACTTTTGTATAAACTGTTGATAACAACACTTATCTAATAAACTATTTTTATCTAAATTTTTGCAGAAATATAAACCGATTGAGTGCTTCAACGGAACGACTGGTTTCTGGAAATATGGTCATTAATACCATCTTTATTTTGGTTACGGTTTTATCATTGTTTTGAAGTCAAGTCTACCTGGATTACAATCGAATCAGTTAATGTGCGAAACAGCGCCTACAATGAACGTTAATATCAATGCTACATATCAGGAAGAGCAAGGTAATTATGGTAATTATATAAACAAAGTTTGTTTCATTTGAATTAAAATTTGAATTTAAACAAGTACTGAATCATAAGACAAGTTTGAATAAAGAAGATTCATTCATTTCCTTATCTATTATATCTCGAAATTATTTATAAATTTACTAGTCCATCTGGGTTCTTTATTTTTATAAGATGTACTACTCGATTATGCCCAAGACATTGATTCAATTTGATTTGAATTTATCTCTTGATTATAAACAAGCTAGCCTCTTGAGTAAAATTCTGGATACCATGTCAATTGCTTAGCTCTTTTGTTAATGAAGCAACATTGAAGATCAATTTATTTTCTTTTTCTAATCTACTGGGATCAGCTAACTTAAAATCTTGCTGTGAGCAAGGGGCAGTTCTGAAATTATTTGTTCGTTGTAAATGATTAGAGAAGTTGTTAGTGATTATCTGGCACAATACACTTTTCGGTTCGCTATCTCCTCCCTCAAAAAAAACTTAGCACTTAAATAGATCAATAAAGATTAATAAATTTTTACGAATTTATCTTGAAAGTTTCATTAAAATGCTATTTTAGAAAACTTAGCAGAATATTTTTACATTAGTTAATAAAGATTTGAAATATATGTTTATTGATAATCTTGACAATTATGAAATTATTAAGATTATTATATAAGAGGTCAAAGTTTTTAATTTAAGATAAATCTTATCATATTCTACAAGAGTTTAATGTATTTTATAAGAAGGTTTGTCAATTCAACCAAGGTGATAGCACAGTTTTGTATTTATTAGATTTGAGATGAGTTGACCACTCTGACATTAAAATTCTTGCTAGCTCCAAATAAATACCTTTCCTAACGTTTTATGAAGAATTTATATTAAATAACGCAATATATATTCTTGAGCATTTTTTCATGGCTCATTATGTTGGCCAATTCAATAGTTAAGTTTGTTTGGAATAGTGTCAGAAAAACTAATTCATTGAATGGTTCAGAATAAAGAATGGGAAACCCATAAAATACACTTTTTTGCTGATTTCAGGGTAAATTGTAAAGTTTTTTGTTGTTGTTTTTTGTGATTTTTTTTGTATAAATTTCTTTCGAGGTTTTAGTAAGATATTTTTGTTATTTCTTTCCAAAGGGGGATATTTTTATCAGAGATTCTGATTGGTTGTCTATTAGCCAAGAAAATGAATGGCTAAACAAAGGCCGTCATTCAATAAAAGCTTCTCAACTAATTAAACAAGACTTTTGTCCGAATCTTATATTTGTCTTATAATTCAAGCATAAGTGAGCGCACATTCAAAAACATCGGCTCCATTCATACACGTATGAAAGTCTTTCATTTAGCTGAAAGTAGTGACTAGGCATAGCGTGAAAATAGTGAAATAAATTCATCAGGCTAAAGAATATTCTGTCGGTTTCTTTTTGAGTGTCTTCTCAACTGAAAAGAATCTGGTTTATAGAAAACATTTTCCGCAGAATATTCTGTTATTCTCTGAATAAATCTTTAAACTAGAAAAAGGCAAATAAAAAATTAATCAGGGTTTCTTTCTTTTGTCTTGAATAAAAAATAAATCCCGAGGAAAAATAGTGATTATGGAATTTTCTTTAATCAAGTCAAGTGAAACAGAAAAATTTTAATGGTTTGTCTTGTTTAATTAAAGTTAACTAATTAATCCGATAATTAATTAATAATTAATTTTGAATTATCCGGGATCAAAGACAAATCGGGTCTGCTTAAATGATTCAAGTGAAATTAGCCAATAATTATCTTTCAGATCCAGAAAAGATCAAGCAATTGATGGATAAGTTGGAACAGTATATTAACAACAGAGCGTTGGACAAAACCAGTATAATATCGTTGGTCATCGCCTACGCTATACTCATATTCATCGGCACAATAGGCAATGGATTGGTGTGTATTGTCGTCGCTCGGAAGCCAAAGATGCGCACCTCCCGAAACCTGTTTATTATAAACCTGGCCATCAGTGACCTGTTGTTGTGCTTTTTCACAATACCCTTCTCATTGGTCGAGATATCAGTCAAGTTCTGGCCGTTCGGTAAGAAATTTCTTGAATCAAAACAAAATATATTTCACTACAGAATAAGGAATTATCTGTTTATAAATATTAATAACAAGAATATTCTGAATATTTTAATAATCTTGTACATTTTGTTATTTACAACTCGGCTTAATTAATCAGCACAAAAGAATAAGTTAGAAGTTAGGGTCGTTTGCTTACATGACTAAAATAAATTATTTTACCTTGAGCAGAAGTATGCAAGGTTTAACCACAAACGTTTCAATTCATTATAACAAGATAAATCTTTTAATAGGATGTAGTCCTCTTGTTTATTTTAGCAGTAGATTATTTATGAAGTTAATCAATTTAATCTCCTTTTTATAAGAACTGGTTCTACCTTGACTATTTCACCATAACTTCATTATAATTTATTCAATTTAATGATAAAATCTTGGAAGTAAAACAATATTTAATGTGATTAATATAAAACAACAGAAACACGCATTGCCTAGATAAGAAAACATTTTTTGAAAATTAATCAATAATTCATTCAGAATAAAATGTAGATTAATTTCAAGCTATAACTGGCATAAAATTTCATCCGATTTATCATTGGCTCAAATATTTTTGTAATAAATCTTAGGATTCTTCTGATTTTTCCTATTATGACAAAAAATGGTCGCATTGCAAGATGATACAAAGTTCTCTTATTCTAAAAGGTTCTCGATCTCGATCAAACTCATCTTACAAATTGAATCTGGTTGATATATATTTTTTAATTTGATATAACATAATAGGTGAAGTCATTCAGAATCTGGGCGTTCCAAATAAAGTTTATCTTGTTAACAATGTTAAAAGGCCAGGAAAACTGAAATCATATGATTCAATGAATCGACGACTTGATGTCATTTGTATTACTCATTTCGGACATGATTTCAATTATTCTCATATTTCATAGCTATTTGTTTTTATACCAAAAATCTATTACTTTGAATGACAATAATCTAAGAGAAAGAATTGATCTCATTTTTAGGAGTGGTTTCCAATTCGTGTCGGACTTAATGTTGCGATAAATAAATATTTGATTTATTCATTTTCTGTTTTAATAGATTCAATATTCTGTCTTTTTTCCTAAGTTCACGTTTTAGTATAAAACATTGTTCATGCATAGCCTAAGTGGAATAGCCAGAGGGATAGATAATTGAAAATCAAGTCATTTTTGGTTCTAAATTCATCTCTAGATTTTATTGTTGAAATTCTTGGACATCCCCCGAAACATATGCTTTTATGGGATTATTGTTCCCTTAATATTCCTATTATTCCGTAATTTTATTTTTATTCTTTTTTATCTCCTATTTCTGGGAATTTCTGATATTCATGAAAATTATTTGAATGATGTTTGGTAAGAGGCTTTTATTTGCTGGATAGCAATTCTATTAGTTTTTAAAAGTAAGCAAACATCATTTCCGTTATATTTGAATCAAATAAACTATTATTCTGTGCATCAAATATGAATTTTTCGATTTTTATCGACTTTTTGATTATCTCAGAAAAATTGCTTTTATTTCAAATTTTTCTGAACTTATCTTTGAATGAATAAATCAAATATTGAGATCATTGTATTGAACATCCGTTATTATACGCGACAATAGGTTCACACAATTTCATCTCCAAAATTAAGTTCATGTCTTGAATAAAAGAAAAGAACTTTTTTTTAATGAAATTTCAATATTTGCTGAGTAATAATCCCTTTATTATTCAAAAACAAATTCTTTCATTAATTAAATAATTTTAATCAAATATTTATCAAAAGAAGAAGAAAAAAGGAAAACCTTTTCACTTAAAGTCTGAATTTTCAGAATTAAAATATATTGCTACAGGCTCATTAATCAAATAATTTGATTTACTGCGCTTGGAAAAATACGATGTCATTCCCTTTTAAGATAATAGAGTTTCCATATTCAATGGCATAAGTTTTCGTTTGAATAAACTTGAAACTTTATTCCGGATCAGCTCAGAGTCAGGATTGAAATATGATTTTATAGACACGAGTGTTGGCTCTTTTGTCCGGGGCTAATGTCCTGTCTAAACCTTTCTTGATTTGATGATTTCATTGAAGTATGAGGATTATTTTTAGGAGCCATACGCACCATATTAAATGTGCTTACACTAAATATAAACTCTAGATTTTAAACAGGATCTTTTGAGGCAAATGAACTTCTTTTCAAAAGGTTTTTGAACATGTTACTTTTTAAAGAATTTTTTATGTAACTTTACCTAGCTAGTCTAATTGAATTCTTCCGGATAATAAATCAAATCTACTCGTCTTGAAATTCTTTTAGAAATTCACTTTGTGAAGTCCTTAGCCTTTAAGATCAATCACCTACCTTGCACATCCACTTTATTAGAAAAGGGAATTGACTTCAAATTTCAAAGAATTCAATATAGCCTATCATGGACATGCCTGTGAATTTCCACTATCAGTTCATTAGATGAAGGCCAGGGTCATGCTTGACAAAAGATGTGCAGCCGATTATAATTCGTAAATATTCATAGAAACCGATAAAAGAATTGATAGATATTTGACAAATAAAATCAATAACTAATGGAAATGAATGTATTCTTATCGGACAGAGATTTATGAATAATTCATGTATTGAATTACAATCCAATTATAGCCGGAATTGTTTAATATTTGATTTCTGAATAATCTGGTGTTTTGAAGGGAATGGCCAAATGGTCTTAATCAGATCCACGACAATTTCAGTGGGTTTCTCAATCAATTGTCTTATGTCGTAGGTTTGGCCGTCCTTTCAATAATTGATTATTTCATTATTAAATCTTCCGATTAATTGATTAATGAAAATCTGTTTAAATATAATTAGCTTATCTAATCAAATGGCATGTCCAAGCTCTTTAATAATTATCAAGTTTCTTTTCGAGAATAATTTCTAAAAAATCTTATTTTTGCATTCAAGGTTGTTTTTCGATTCTTTCTAAGAAACAGTTTTAACTAATTAATTAGCTTGGTAAACATTTGACTTTTTGGATCGAAAAATAATGGAAACTTTTGTTAATTAAGCTAGCAAGCTATATAATTGTCTGAAACAAAATTACTATTACGTTATTGAGTTGTCTGTTTGACATAATTCAGTAATTTTTTCCTCGTGTCAACTATGTCAAGAAAAAATATCTTTGACATTTATTAATTTTCTATTAATCGTTGTCTAATTAAATTCTTTAATTAGACTTCGAATAAACTATCTATCAAATTTATTGAGTCTATCGAACAAATTAATTAGTTTTTCATTAATTAATTTAATTTTTGTGACTATTTTCAGACTTAATTTTCACATTAAAATACTGTGTAAATAGAATAACGAACGGAAAATAGCAATATTTAGCAGATTTTGTAGACATTAGACTAAAACATTTAACCTATAAAGTTCTAATTAATTCTTGGACCAGACCAATTAATTCAATTAAACTAGTTTTGTACCCTATGGTAAAATTAACTCCTAAGACATGATTCTCTTCCACTTCTCATCTAGCTTCAAGAAGGGGTAGCCAAGGTCCGAGACCTAAAGGAGTATAGAGGTAGGGTAAAATGGCGGAATTTTTCTCGAACCTAAGGGAGTATTTTGGCAAATTCTCGACCTCAGAGGAATATACATACTATATCCCCTATGGCTACCCCTGGCTTCAGGATCCTTGAATGAAAAATACTTTAACGGAAGACCAGATCAGTAGTTAATTCAAATAATGAGTTTTCATTATGAATGGGTGTTTGATTTTAATTGAAATTTTCGGTACTTTTATCATTTTGTTATCATTTAAAATGGAAAATAACTAAAGAAATGAAAGTGTAGGAAGTTGCTTTTAAAACAATGATAATGGATATTTTTCTAGCCAATCATTATTTTCTGTGATTTAATGCTTAAATTAATTTAATAGAGTCCTTTCATTGCTAAGTTCCAATACATGTTCTAAATAGATTATTTTCGTCCACGTCCATAAAAAAGGAAAATCTGAAAATTTTATCAATTCTAGGAAATGTTCAAAAATTTGCCGTTTAGCTATTCACGACATGAACTAGAAAGAATCATTTTACAGTACTGGCATAATTCAAACAATTTCCTCGAATAGTTTATAAACATATTTTCAGTGCACTTAAAATATTTTTAGAATATTCTTGAATATTTTGATATGCTGTCCGTTATTTAGTGAAGTGCTACTCAAAATCAGTGAATTCCAAACTTAAATTCCAGAAATTTTAATATTAATGAATATGTTATTGTGTCTAGGTGTGACCATGTGCAAACTGGTTGTAGCATTGGAGGCCACTTCAATATTTGTGTCAACAATAAGCATAACTGCGATAGCGTTGGATAGATATCAAGTGATACTCCACTCGGGCGGCGATAACAATATGCTGTGTTCAATATCCAAACTGATTGGCATTTGGATCACAGCTATTCTGTTGGCACTACCGCTCTTCCTCTACCGGACTGTCGAAACCCATCAATTGAGTAATTAATGGCTAATTAATTGCATTTTTTCAATATTATATTCATCGTCTGCTTTCAAGAATTTTATGTAAACAATTCACTTAATTATACTTTTCTGTCCGTTCAGTCAACTAAACACAATATGATGTCATGGCAGAGAACTTCATTTATCAGTTACAATTAAGACCTGGCTCATTTTTCTAATGAGAGATTAAGGAAAACTTTTATATATCTAAAAAGAATATTTATTCAAGCTTAAACGTTTTCGAGATCAGAATAATTAAATGCTGAGTTGAATAAGTCATAATTGAGAGCACTTGACCATGGTCAAGCATCTAAGATGCCCTCTTCAAAATAAATCATTCTTGTAGTTCAATGTATCAGATAACTAATTAGATCAAAATAAAGAGATAGCCAAGATATTTTAGTTTAGTTTAGATAAACGGACTGCCACAAAAAAATGTTTCAGTAATACAGTTTCTGTATATTATTTAAAGAAATCAAAGTCTTTAGGATTGATATCTTTCATCATTTCAGAAATTGAGAAAGTTGTTACTACTTAAAATTAAGCACCTTTATAACTCTTACGAAAAAATGCAATATTAGATTGAATTTTATTCGTAAAAACTTAAATAAATTATAAATATTTATGGTTCAATTTAAATTCAATCCAGAAAAACAACAAAAAAGCCTAAAGACTAGGGATGAAAGTTTCAGTTAAATTTTCAAATGAAGTGAAACTTTCTTGAAAGTTTCGAAATTTTGATTAAAGTTTCAGAAAAGGTGAAACTTTCAATTTATTTAAATTATTTACATTAAAAATTTTGGAATTACATATTTATCATCAATTTTCATGTTAAGCTCAGGAATAGCACTAATTTCAGAATCAGAAAAACCTGAAAAGAATTCGATATTCTTAATATTTTGAGATTTATAAAATGCCTAAACTGCCATTAATTTTTCAATTATAATTTTATCTAATTTATTCCTACTCTTGGTATAAATTCTTGAATGAGAAGAAAGTTACAAAAAATAAATTGATATTTATTAATTATTTCCGAAAAAATTAAGAATTTTTCACAAATTGTTAGACAGTATTGAAAAATTAAAACTCGATTAAAACTTTTTCACCTATGTGGCGCCATCTTACGAAAATGTCACTCAAAGTGTAACTTTGAAAATCTTGATGAAAGTTTAGTGAAAGTTAACAAAAATTGAGTGGAACTTTCACCACTCGCATTCCCTAAAGACTCGTCTTTCTAAATAGAATATTAAATGCTTTTATCTTTTTGTTTTCTTTAATTTGTGCTGCCTTATTATTCATAAAATTTAAAATTTAGATTTACAATAAATATCTAGAATTTATTCTTAAATTCCTCGTCTATATTCGTATTTTAAATATTCCAGAAGAATTGCTTTTGATGTTTAATTTATTATTCTTTTGCATTCATTGATTTTCCTTTAAATAACCTGGGCTATTTTCATTTTAGAAATACCTTATCTCGAATCCGTCAACTATTGTGTCGAGCGCTGGCCGATACAACACGGAAGAGGTTATTATTCGGTGTTCTCCATGGTATTCCAGTATGTGCTGCCCATAATTATAGTGACGGTTGTATACACTCGGCTCTGCATCAAGTTGAAGACGCGGGCCGTCCGCCGGTCGTCGACCACACAGTTGCCAAAAATCAAGAGTCGGCTCAGAAGAAGGACTCGCAAAACAAATCTGTTGCTGATATCAATTGCGCTGATATTCTGTGTTTCATGGATGCCATTGAATCTGATCAACATTATCGCCGACTTCTGCTTTCCCTTCGCTTCGGATCAGACCTTCCGCATAGTGTTCGCTATTTGCCATATGGCAGGTATAAAATAACTCACACAGTTTACTCAAATATAATTTTACTTGCGTTTAATGATCTAATTTGAAGCCAATTCTTTTTGTTGATTTTCCAGCAAAAAGGTCTACTAATAAGAGAACTGATTGAAATTCTTGAAAGCTTGATGAAATCTTAGGCTAAAAGTGAATTTTGCTTGCTCCATATATTTTAATTTATTTAAAAGTAATTTAAAATTTAAGATTTAATTCAATATAATTTTATTTTCGGCAGTATAGAAGCAGGGTAGACCAAGGGACATACGATTAAATCTAAAAGATATGATTTATAAAAAAAATTGTGGGTCTTTTCAAATGTTTTCCCCAAACTCTTCCTAAATGTACCGAAGTTTCAGAGCAAAACCACTTTACTCGAAATTTGAATTAAAGGAACTTGGGGGAATCCTTCTTGGAAAACTTTTAAAAATTCATACTTGTTTTTGTAACAATTTCATGGATAAATATCAATAAATTTTAGATGGTTTCAATCTCTTAACCATTTGAAGTTATGGAGAATAATTGTCAAGCTTTTAGTTAATAATCCAGTTATAAAAATAAATTCACATGAATTTTATCCCATTTTATTCCTGATTTAATAATTAATGAGTCATGAAAAGTATGCACTTGAATAAAATTGTCTTTACTCTGCACAGGCATGTCGAGTGCTTGCTCTAATCCGCTTCTATACGGATGGCTTAACCATAATTTCCGGATGGAATTCAAAGAGCTCTACAATGTTTTCCAGTCATTCATAACGAAATGTTTTGGAAGTAAAAGCACGGCCACTAACAATAATATAATTATGACCAGAGCAGAGCGCAGGCCCTCTCACATCTACTGCGGACCCACTCTTCTGTTCGGCGAAGAAGAGGAACACCACGAACTTCATGTCACTCCAAATGGACGAACCAGAGAGACATTGATTGTGGCGACCAGTGCTAACGATATACCACTCGCCGTTTCCTGTCAATACTAATGGCCGGTACTCTGACCTGTTGTTTGTTCAATAAGTCTTCAGACGAAAACAAATAATAACATAAATATTTGAAATTCTTGTAAATTCTTTGAATTCTTGTATAATAAGAGAATGTATTTGAATGTATTCTTTTGAATGTTTCGAATCTATGTAAATATTAGCATGATCATTGTCTGTTGAATCTTTTATTTATACTAATTATCATAATAATTTACTTTGTTCATCATTTGTCATGTAAAATTTGCGCTTCTTATCATAAATGGTGTTTTTAACAAGAAGTGGCCAAGGTCTTTTGAATTTAAGAGCTGATTTTTTAGAGAGAGAAAGAGAGAGTACTGCCTTGTTGAAATAAAGGTTTATTAAGCTTAAAATGTTCGAGGTCTGTCGAACGCCTTGGTCATCAACGCCTTTATCGCACGCAATTAGGTTTCCAGCCATCGATACACAGAAATTATTTCAATTATTAATACATTTATTAATGAAACAAATTATTCATTTATTCCAACATTTAAAAGCTTATTTTACCAAGATCAACTGCTAGTTTGTTTTACACTCTTATTAACTTATTGTAAACATATTAAAGAATGATCTGTTTATTATGAGCTAGAGTTTATCGCAGAATAATAACCGTAGATCTGACTCACTATAAACGGGTTTCACTGTATATTTACGGAACATATACTTCATATAACTTATTGAAAGTGCATTTAAATTACTATTATTACTGAAATTATATTTGAAACGGCATTTAATTTATGCCTAAAAAGACTTAAAAGTGAATTAATTGTATTTTTATAAGCAGGGACTAATTGTCAATAGAATAGTTAATGAATTGTTTTGACTCATCTTAAAACAATATTGATTTATTCTGAGCGAATGTATTGAAAAGAATTTGAGCTAAAAGTTTGTATTTATTTAAATTATAATAATTTGAATTAAATATAATATTCGCTATTCATTTATATGCTGTGAAATATTGCCTGAAAAAAATCATTTCTTTAAATGTATTTTAATTACATCTCATTAAAAATGTCATTCATTTTATTATAATTTTAATAATAGCTAAAAAATAGTTAAATTTATGTTAACCTGCATGTATTTGGAAAAAAGTTAATGAGGAAAATAAAAACTTGCTGAAATAATTTTTAATAATTATTATACAGCATCAAGGTATTTTTGAGTAGGGAAGAACAGCTTAAATGCAGTTAGACAATTAGAGTTGGGCTCTTTATGCACAGCGCCGAGTAATTTGTCCACAAATTACATGATTAAATGAAAAGGTTAAAACTTTTAAATTAAAAGCTATAAACTTGCTACCGATATAAATGAATGGTCAATATTTATATAGCCTATCCTTAGTTTAAAAAGTTTCTGTCTCGTTAACTAGTTTACTTTAAATTGAGCTAATTTAGCATTAAATTAAAACTGTCTCTATGAACTTTACAAGATAAATTGTAAATTATTTAGATTCATTTTAGTAAGAGATAGATAACAAGTTTTAGTTGAGCTCTATTTTGTCTAAAATAACCATAAAAGTTGTTAATTAGGGCTCAAAATCACTTCAAATATACTTAAAATTATGAATACTTTTGAAGGCTTTGAAAAAAATCTTTTTTTTATTCATTCAAAACATTTGATTATCGATTTGGTTGTCATTTGAGGCAAGACTTGATTAGACCATTCCAGTGGTGATCGACGGCGACAACTCAATGGATAAGACGGATGAAAAGAGAGTCAAAAAGTGTTACAAGTGTGGCCCAGATCAGTACCCCCTTTGCCAAAAGTTTGCTGTGAACCGGGTGCTCACTGACGCATGTCTTCACGAGTTTTGTGTCAATTGTCTGATTGAGTGGTCGGCCAGAAATAGATGTGTTAACAAATGTACCGTTTGTCTGATCTATTACTGGAAAGTTATCACCTATTTTGAACCAGATGACTAGCTCGAGGTCATACCTATTGGCCGTCTCTACCAACACTTCATTTACACATTGACTGAACTGTCGGGAGACAAAAATGAGCGACTGTTGGCCCATACAATGAAGGAAAAGGAGATCCAGTTCAAGTGTGACAGCCATAACGACAAATTCAAGTCTTGTGTCAAACCAATGATAAAAGGAATGCCATAATTGCTAAAATTCAGAACATCTTAGCAATGGCTGGAAAGTAGACTATTGAGGCCGACATCAGTCCTCATAATAAATAATTGCACCTTTGGTTGAAAAGAGGTACACCATCTTGGAGTTGATTTAACCACTTTTCCGTTTATCTAATAATAAGATTATAAATGTTTTGTTTAGTTATAACTTTTTTAAAATAGAAATTTATATTCAATTAGAAATATAACTATTCATTCACAGTATTCATTAAAAAACTTGTCTCAATTATAAAAATGATCCAGATATAAAAACTCGTCATGCAAATCTGTTATCGATTTTGCAACTTGCAATAGAAAAGTTATTTTACCAGTTGTTAATAGATTATATAATTTGAACAATTGAAAAATTATACACTATTTGAATTAAATTGAATTTATTGTTTACACTCAATGTATTCAAACAAATAGTTTACGAAAATGTTGATAAAACTTTTGATTTTAATTATAATCAAACAATTATTGATTAATAAAAAGGAATCACCGATTGTTATGACCAGTTCTGGATATGTGAGGGGAAGAGTTGTTAAAGTTAACAATGATTGTGTCGATATCGGGAGGGAGGGGTATAGAACTGAACGGAATTCTTTTAAAAAGAATTTCAGAAGTGTACATATTGCTGCTAGGGCGAATTTCAGTTTTTCAAGACTAATTCTAATTTGATACTAATTTATTCTATTGACTCTTAATTATTCAAATGAAATAATTCCTCCAAAAGTTGTCGCAATTCATTGCAAACAAATTCTCGATTATATGATTGAGTCGGAAGGCATTCATTTCTTTGGCTTTAGTTATTCCCCGATCAGCACCACTTTCAATAAATCGGGGCCATTTACATTTCGGGGGATGGTCTTCCAGTGAATTACTATGAATAAGAAAAACTGTAATAAATTCCCATGGCAGATATTGTAAAATTTACCCGTATTTCGCGAAATTAGTCCATAACCTAATGGCTTATTCAATGAACCCTTTGTCAGACATATTCTTGAGGACCGGTTCTCCAAATACATACGATATTTCTTCAAAAGAACCTAATCTATAGTTAATGGTCACAACCACCACACCATTCATGGCTAAAGCACTGCCGTTTAATACGGACTGAAATGAAGTGCCCCAATTGAAAGCTCCGCCGTGAATCCAAAACATGACTGGTTTCAAAACAGTACTCCTTTTTGTCCACACATTCAAAACCAGACAGTCCTCACTTTGTGGAACTCCTACCTTATAGACCAGATTCATATAATTTTGGGTGAACTGAAAACAGGCATTCCCCTCTATTCCACTTGTTCTCTATTCCACCACTTTTGTTCCATCGATGATATTCTGGAAAATTGAAATTAATATAATTTGAGTACAATTTCGATATCCATTTAATAATACTTTAAGGGGTGGTCTGAGAGGAACGGGTTTTAAAAATCGTAGACTTCCGACTGGAGGCTCAGCATATGGTATATTGAGGTGTTGCTCCACAAAATCATTGTTAACCTTAACAACTCTTCCCCTCACATATCCAGAATTGGTCATAACAATCGTCGATCCCTTTTTATAAATCAATAGTTGTTTAATTTTAATTAAAATCAGAAGCTTTATCAACATTTTCGTAAAATATTTGATTTAATACATCAAGAACAAACCCAATTCACATAAAATTCAATAAATTCAATTCAATTGAACTTTTATATAAATTTCCAAATGTCCTAGTTCAAATTACAGCATCTGTTACAATCTGGTAAAATACTTTTGATAGCCTAAACATGTTGCAAAATCGAAAACAGTTTGATTTAATATGTTTTTAAAGTGTTTTATCGCAACTAGACCATTTTTACTTTTATTATTGAAAAAGTCTCAGTAATTGTTTAAAAAAATGTTTTTGATTTTGCAACATGTTCAGCTAAATAAGGTTAGCATTAGTATTTTACTCGATTCTAATAGATGCTGTCAATTAATATAGTCTATTAAAATAATTGATGTCCTAGTTTTGCAAAATGTTGATAAAACTATTGATTTTATTTATAATCAAACAATTATTGATAAATAAAAATGAATCGACGATTGTTTGGACCAGTTCTGGATATGTGAGGGGAAGAGTAGTTAAGGTTAACAATGAATTTGTGGAGCAGTTCCTCAATATACCATATGCTGAGCCTCCAGTCGGAAGTCTGCGATTTTCAAAACCCGTTCCTTTCAGACCACCCCTTAAAGTATTATTAAATAGATTTCGAAATTGTACTCAAATTATGTTGATTTCAATTTTCCAGAATATTATCGACGGAACAAAAGAGGGGAATGCCTGTTTTCAGTTCACCCAAAATTATATGAATCTGGTCTTTAAGGTAGGAGTTCCACAAAGTGAAGACTGTCTTGTTTTGAATGTGTGGACAAAAAGGAGTACTGTTTTGAAACCAGTCATGTTTTGGATTCACGGCGGAGGTCTCGATTGGGGCACTTCATTTCAGTCCGTATTAAACGGTAGTGCATTAGCAATGAATGGTGTGGTGGTTGTGACCATTAACTATAGATTGGGTTCTTTTGGATTCCT
>JAQIWP010000971.1:0-18315 GCA_034695525.1 Euzetes globulus | reverse complement strand
CTATCAATTTTTAAATTTTTTTCATCCATTTATATAACATTTATATTTCATATGAGAGTTTACAGCAAAGGCTCAACGGTTAGAGAAAAAAATGGATATTACATGAAATTTATTGATGCATTCGAACGGGTCCTTTAAAATGGGTTACCCCCGGCCCCCTTCCGGCCCCACATCCAAATGGTTTGGAGAATTTAATATAAAAACCAGCGATAAAATAGATTTTTTTTTGTCAATTGATTTTACAATTAATTATGTGTTAATAAAATTGTAATTTGAATTAAAAGCATTCAAATTGAATGAATTGAAAAGAATTTTTTTTAAAGCGAAAGACATGTCTTTTCTCTTCATTAAGTTTTTGCAATTAGTTTCTCCTCTTTTTACAGAATATTTGACAGAAAAAAAGTATTAAGACTTGTATTCATACAATGTATTCATTAATCAATGAATTAATAAATAAATAAAAACAATTGAAAAAAGTATACATCAATTAAAACTCAACAACATTTATATTAAATATTTAATATTCAATTGAAATGGGTTTACAATTATTTTGTAATGATTTGAAAATCAATTTTTTCTCGTTTAATACAGTGATTAGCGGTACTATCAGTACTGTTATTATTTTTTTGATTAAACAAACAGTACTTGGTTTTTGTCATATAGTTATTCAATTGTATACAATATTGCATTTTCTTTTGTCAAATGTTTGTCGCAATCAATAGAAAAAAGAAATGAATTTTCAAATTCTTTATAACTTCTTTTTAAAACTCAAATTGAATGATAACTTAAATAAATATTTCTTTTAATAATTGCATCGAATGAATGAATGAATGAATAAATATTTTTTTAGAAGCAATAAAGAGATTTTGGTTTAATAGGAAGTCAGGAATAGCGTAGTATTGGTTGGGCCTGGAGTTGATTTCAAGGTATTTTCAAATTCTATGAAGTGTCGACTATTTGGGACTCAGTATCGCTCAGAGAGAGTAAAGTGCTATCGAAATGGGAATATAACTTATTTTTTATTACATTTTATTCTCATTTTAATCATCAATAAAAACATTATATAAACGAATATAACATTTATTTATTGATAAATAAATTTCAATTTTGAAAGATATTGGCGTTTATCTCATTTTTTTTAAAGAGAGGGAGAGAGAGAGGGAGAGAGAGGGAGGGAGAGAGAGGGAGAGAGAGGGAGTCGTTATCTTGAAAAAGTATTCTGATCTGAGACAAAGTTATTGTTAGTAGAAAAGGCTTTTCTTTTAATGGATATCACACTTATTCTCTCTCCGACAGAGTATTGCCCATAATTTCAGACACTTTTTTTATAAAACATTTAAATTGTATTCTCCTATAAAGTATTGCTTTCATACACCAAATACATCTTTAGTTAGCTTTTAAAAGTAAACCAAGTATGCATTTACCATGGCAAATAATTTCAATTATATCAAGATTAGATAATTCTGACAATTATTGGGCCGAAGGAGAGTTTACAATAAAGGTTTGCTTTCGCTGTAATACACGTAAAAGGAATATGGTAATTTCTTTAACAATTATTCAGTTTTCGATTTACCTAACTTAGAAATTGATAAATAATCGATAAGATATTGTTTTCGGGTCGACTGGAAAATTAAAGGCAATAATTCTCTTGAAATATGTTTGATATTCAAATTTTATATAATTTTCAATAAATAGATAGATATTTACACTTATATATTGTCTATATTTTATAACTTGTATTTAAATATATAAGTAATTTGTCGTAGATCAATTGATATTTACAGGAAAAGAAAAGAATTCTTCTGACTCATATAATGATAATGATTTCTTAAATAATCTGGTTCATTACGAATACAAAGACACGTTTTGACTATTGCTTTGAGAATTAGTTTTTTAAAGAATGAAAACTAATGTTTTTTCTTCGATAAATACCTTGAAATTCATGGATTTGAATGATTCTCTTGTTTTGTTTGATGCGATTAATCGATTGAATGATAAATTTAAATATAACTTCAATAATATGATAGAAATAACAGTGAAAAGCATACAAAAAAACACTTTGTCTTTCATTCATTCAATTGAATCAGTTTTTCATATGATATATAAAATTCATTCCAATATATAATTAATAATTTATAAGGCATTAGAGAAATTGTTACATTTAAAAATTGAACAGAATAAAATAATCATGTTTTTTCCAATGATAAATGAACAGGGTTTTAACGAGCCCTCCCCAGGAGCTATCCAATCAGCAAGATCAGATTATTATACTTTTGTAATTGTCAAATAAATATTAATTCCGAAAATTAGCTAATAATCTGAGACATTTCATCTGATAAAATAATAAGTAGGCCTGGTAAAAATTAAATTCCCATGTTAATCAATTAACAAATAAGCAGACAAGATAATTTTGAAATTCAGAGTTGTCTTTATTTATAACTTTTATAATTCCAAGAAATAAAAAGGATTTGAATCATTGAAAAAAGTGTCACGTGATTTTGTCAAATTGAATGTATCATTATCATTATAATCATTGCACATTATTATGGAAGCATTTCATCAGTTTAGTTTTAGTTATTTAGTTAATCAATTAATTAATATACATATTATTTATATATTTTTTTTTAAAAAAGATTTTTTTCCAATTTTCTTAATTATATCTATAGTTATAAGGAATTCAAAATTGAATAATCAAAGTATGAACTCATTGAACAAATCAATTAATTAATAATTCATAGGAACCGTAAATTCATATAAACATTCGAATGATTCGTATAATAGTTATCTTGTCAAAAAACAAAATAATGCCTTTCGACCAAAAGAAATGTTCAATTTTTTTGTTAAAATTACCGAAAAATTGGATTATTTTTTTTTGATGATTTTGTTTATTGAGTAGTTTTTAGGATATAATAGAATTTTATGAATCGGGACTTCATTTCGCTTTTCTTTATGTAGTTTTCAATTCATTAATTAATCGAAGCATTTATTTAATGACATTAATTGTACTGCAATTTCAGGCAAATTTCTCCATCAATTTGCCAGAGAATTCAAATCAATGTTAATTTAAATAAATTATTTCTTGTTTATCATTACAAGTATTCAATAGATAGAGTTATTTATATCTATCATACCCTGCATTTCCAACATTATTATTATTCAATTTAATTATAAATTGGATTTTTGCTTCAAAGTATATCCAAGAATATAATTATATGAAAAGTGTATCATTAAAAGGGAATTGTCTGCCATTCCGATAGAGATAATCTGATGTTTAAATTGGTTTAAATCATGTTTAAAACATAGTTTTTAATGAGGTATACACTGAATTGAAAGGATGAAAGGGATGAGTGATTTGCTGAATGAATGAGCACTGGATCAGAGTCTTCATTATAGACTTCATTCGAGTCGGAAAAATGCAAAAACAGATTAAGATTTTTCGCCAAATTTGATAAAAATCTAATAATAAGTCTTTTAGGAGAGAAAAGGGATTTTTCGAAATTAATATGCATTTGAATGAAAGGCGAAGATTAGGTCTATTTTTTCCGGTGAAGTGTTTCAGTGGAAAAGGGTTTTCAATACAATTTAATAAAGTTTTGTGTTTTTGATATGAATGCAAATTGCAATTGAATTTTCGTTATTAATCGCATTTACCTCTCAATGATTACTCGAATAAATATCATTGAAAATACTCTTCAGAATTGTCGTCAGAATTGCCTGCAATTTAAGCCCCGATTTGAATAATACCACAGAAGAAGGTGAAGAATAAGAGGGAAACAAATGGTTTAAACAAACAAAAGTCATCTATACATTTATACACAACGACATTATACTCGATTGTATTTCTTTTAATATTTGACAAACATTTGAATGTTTAAAATTATTTCTTCTCAATAATAAAAACAAAAATATTATTTTGTTTTAAAATTTGTTTTTTCACATATTATAAGAGTTATAAAGAGATCGTTAGAACTGTTTCTTTCTTAAGAGAAAAATGTTATTATTTTTTTTCAATAAAGAGAATAATAATAATAAGAACAACAATTAGTTTTTTAGTAATAATATATCAATAGATCAGAAATTGTTATTGTCTTTGATTGAAGTGAAGAATAATTATCATAAGAGAGGAGATGAGCCGAGAAAATATTTGCACAGAATAACGGCTGAAAAGTATATAAATTATATAAAATATAATATAAGAAAAAGTCTTTTTTTTTGTTGTGTTATTGTTATCATCGAATAAAACTTTTTTGCTGTCAAATGAAGTGATGAATGATTGCCAGCAGAAGAACAGTGATAAACAAGTTCTTGTCTTCTTATTTTCAAGCATGGTTATAAATAAATTGTGTGCTTTTTCTTCACATCCACAATATAATAGCGCGTCGTTTAATAATATTAAATAATAAACAAATTCTTTTAATTTTTCTTTTCTTCTTTGATATCGAAAATTAAATGACCAGAAACGTTTTTTAGAAGAAGCAGAATAATAGAAGAGTTGATAAATAATTGGCAAATAATTACAAATGTCTTAATATTTATATGACTTATGATTATCCAACAATTGAATTTACATGTCTTAAAATTAATTTTTAAACAAGTTCAATTCAGTCCAATCATAATCACACCATTAATCTGATTATGACTTAAACATTGCGTTTATTTATTGAGAAATTCGTTGCAATTTTGAGAGAGAAATAAGTATTTTCATTGTCCGATGTTTTTCACCAGAAATGCATTTTTTAAAAACAAAGAATAACTTTAAACCAAAAGTAAGCCATGAATTGAAGCCATCCCTGAGTACAAACACCTGCCTATGGAGTAATGAGAAAAATAAATCAACTTTTAATTAATTCATAATTAAAGTCGCTTTTGATGGGACTATAAATTATATTCTTGCCATAAAACCGCATTAAACTAAATATTTAATAATAATTTCATTGATGTCTCGTTAAGTATAAAAATGTGAGAAATATTTGTCGAAATATGAGAGCAAAGCCTTTCCATTAGAGATTTGAATGACTGACTGGAGCTGACTATAGCACCGGTCGAAGGAAATACTCACTAATAAACAGAAAAATTCAAAGAATTTCTATTTAGATAGAGGTATAGAATATTCTGTGCGAAAGCGTTGAGCACTACTTCTATTGGACTGACAGTCAGTCAAAAAGTTAAGTGACAAAAGTTATATTACATTATGTAATGAAAGATTAAGCAAAATAAATAAATAAATACCTCAAGAATTAAGTGTAGAGTCCCATAGAATTGTGTTTATATGTGGTGTCAATCAAATTGTATGACTCTTTCAATTGGATTAGAGTTGAGTCGAAGAATAAGAAGAGAGAAATAGAGAGAGAAATGGATTTTTCGTTTTTCAATAAGAATAAGAAGAATAAGAATAAAAATATTGCGAATGATGTGAACGACCGGTTGAATGATCCAAATGAATGATATATTAATTATTAAGATTATTAAAAGCCAATAATATTTATATATAATTTGTTTTTTTTTCTTCCATTCGAAAAAGTGTAGCAAATAATAAAATTGTAGAATAGAATAAACGAGAATCTGTTTAGGTATTGCTCAGTTAAGTTTTGCCAATTGATCTTGATATTATTTCATATGAAAAAATAATATCAATTATTTATTCAATTGATGATCAAATTGATTATTAAAATTGTCTTTAAAATCGATTTTCTCAATGATAACCATTAGTAAAAGCGGCCGCAATCAGAGGTCCCTGGAAATTATTTAAACATCATTATTCAACATGGTAATAGAATTTGCAAGAGTAACATTAAAATGCTTAAGAGCTGTGAATGTAACTATGGTCTAGCGCGACACGCAAGGTGAATTAGCCCTATAAAGCATTCTGTAATGTAAAATATTCTTGGAACTAATCGAATGAAGAAACGATTACTAGCTATGAACAGGCAGATTTTATTTTCAGAGATTAATCTATTTTGAAAATTAATTAACGAATAGCGGAATACGTGTGACAGAGATAGGGCTGGAATTTGAATAATTCTGTGCGAAAGTATTGCATAACAACAGGAAATTTGCAAAAATTTGTTACAAAACAAACTAATTATTCAATTAATGCTAATTTATGTACTGATTAGTGAAAATTGTGGTGAATTTAGGTTTGGACTAACTTTTGGTTGGGATCAGTATTGGGCCCTTGATATGTGAGAAAACTTACCCTACTCACAGCTATCTGAGGAAAGGCAGAGGCCGGTTGAGGACTGGTGGCCTGTACATAGCTGGGCACACTGTCTTGACTCGAATTATACAACTCTATTGTAGGACCGGGACTATTGGGTGCTGCGAAGTGGCTGCGATGGCCATTGGGCGCGCCGTTCGGCGTAGAGTTAGTGTTGCCGAAGCCGGCTGCGGTGGCCGCCCCATAATTGTTGATCACTAGACAGGAATAGACGGAGCAAAACATTAAACATCTAAACACATGCAACGCATCCAATGTTTGTTAAGGAAATTAATTAAAAGCCGGTTTTGCTGTCAGTCAAAAGCATTAGTAAATTAGGCGCCGGTATGTGAGGCGCGTTAAGTGAATGGGAGCTTATGGACTCTCACCTGATAGTGTTTGGGTTAGCAGAGGCGGTGATGTCTGCTGACCATTCAGTTCGACTGAGTATTTGGTTCGAGAAAGAAAATCAAAGCGAAAAAGAGTTTTGTCAAAAAGATTTGTTGGTTTTGTCTGACAAATGCAAGAATTGATTTCTAATTAGAAAAGTAAAGGCTTTTAGTGTGCATTCAGTGAAAGAGTTTCCGTGTTTTTCTCTGTTATTAAATGCAAGAAATGATTTGATTGAAGCATATTTTGTCTGAAAATCTTGTGTTTCAAATAGAGTGACAAACATTTAAGAAAAGAGACGACAGAATTAATTGCCAAAGAAATACTGGAATTACAGTTATATTTCATACACAACATTGCAATACAATAATAACTATGAACTATAAGAACTAATTTTAAGTTTTCATTACGTTTATACGAGAAAAATATAGTCTTAAATATAAACTACTATTTTGTTTGGTTTCTTAAAAAATACGATAAATTACTTTTAAAAAGAATGTTTCAAAAAAATAAAGAAAAAACGAAATGTATTTTCTTTGCATTGAAGACAACACTCCATACTCCAGGACAATACCGAATAAGAATAGAGAGAAGAGGCGATAAAAATGACACAAAATTTTTCCCAATAGAAAAATAAAGAGGAAAATAAATGCAATTCTAAAGAGTTTTTTCTAAATCACGAAAAATATATATAAATTTCTCAAACAGTTTTATGTGTCGTTCCGTTTAGGGTTTGGAGGGGAAAGAGGTTTTTTTAGAGCAGAGTTCTTATTTTCAAAGAGCAGTTTATGTGTGTGTGTTCTGTGTTATAAGATGATGATAAAAATTGTGGTGGGATTTAACCAACGGACGGGTATATAAATATCAATCAACTAGGTTTGTTTTATATAAAGTTTAGGATCTAATGTTTAGATGGTTCTAAGGTTAGTGATAACTTACCGCAGATATCATGTGCGGCCTGTGGCGCCTGGTTTGGCAAATTGGTATACTTGAGTAATAGACGGAGCAGAGAATCGCCGTCTGGTAGTGGAGTGGCATTTGGATAGAGGTTTGCAAAATAAAAGCCAATGCATTAGCAATTGATTGCTTAGATTTTGTTTTGTTTTTTGTCTTAAAATTAGTTTTCATTGGATTCTAACTAAACATTTAGTAAATTATAGATTAAGTGAGGAATTAGTGAAAAACGACTCAAAAATGTCTTTTTCGAGTCTATTCTCAATAATTTTGAGTCAAATTGATTTTTGAAGTAAAGGCAGTTTCTATAGATTTGATGTAACTATTGGTGGAGAACCAGTAGCAGCAAAACTATTGTTGAGCAACTAATTTAGTCTAGCTTACATAATGGCAGCTTATTATTTGACATATATATTAATGACGACCCCATAGACTATAATAAGGTCTCAAGTGTTTTGTTGTTTTCTAAAGACTACAAAAGACTATACTTCAAAGACTCAATGCTTAGAGGAGAGCACAGGAAAAATGTGAGCCAAACTTTTAATTGAGAGGACAGAGTACTAGTAGATGGCATCCACACACACACACACATAAATGGAGGAAAGCCGGGGTTAACATTACAGATCAGTTTAGTTTTTCAATCAAACTCTAGATTAAGAGAGAAAAACATTAAAAGTATTGAACAGAAAATTGGGAACCAATTGGAAGAACAGAAAGAGAAGGACATCAATGAAAACAGAGACAAATACTGGGGTTTTCTCTAAAAGCGAGCGTTCAATGCATTAAAATGAAAAGGATGATTTGAAAAACAAGTCTGAAGTGAAGACAAATAATACTGAAAATCATTTACAGTCTACTCTTGTTTTTATAAACTGGAATCCGAAATTCAAATAGAATTCGTATTCAATAGGAAACTATTCATCCGTTCATATGTGGAAAGACTGGAATAATATTAGTTTATCTCTAAAATTATCATCGCTTACGAATAAATTTACAACTGATTATGGCTAATTTATTCTCAATATATTCTATAAGTCTATAGTTAAAGAGTAGACTATAATTATAGTGAAATTATTATACAATAAACAGCAGTCGATATTGGAATCCAAAGAATATCTTTCAATATTAATATCATATCTAATAATAATAATAATATAAATAATCAGATCTAAGGACCAAATATTCAATTTATATGTAAAATAATTCGACGGATAATTGAAACGAAAAGTTTTTGAGACAGATTTGACTGAAAAATTAGATTAGATTTGCAATTTGAGCTTGGTTTGTGTTGTGTTTTCAAGTAGGTGCTTGTTTTGGATGAGAACTTGGTCTTAAAAGAACTAAAATCTATAGGAATAACACGACATAAGCAATGAAAAAAAGGATCTTGTAAAAAAAAGTAGCGAACACACACTCGTATATAAGTAAAAGTTAGTCAGATTTTAAGAGTCACGTTATTCTAACCGATAGTTTTTAACTACAAATACAGACTATGTTTAGTTACAGACTATAACTAATAGCAATTATTACATACAACTAATGGTAGTCTACATAACAGACAAGTATTTTATAGACTTTTATCCCTTCTATATATATAGTATATATAGTATTACAGACACTACTATTACAGGACAGGCATTAATGGCATTAAATGGATTTGATGTTCATTTTTTTCAGACGATATATTGAGAGCCAACCATTTCTGTACTCATCTCTAATTACAGGGTTAATACGCACACACACTCTCTCTCTCGCACACACACATAGAGATGTACCAATGTACTTTTTTATCTTAGATTGGTTCAGTACACATAATGTGATGATAAGAAATTTTGAAAATCACACTTGTTTGAGATGTTTTAACGAGGTATTGTTTTTGAGTGAGACACACACAAAGAAAAAAGTATTAAAGTTATTGAAAAATCCATTACAGACTACACAACAAACATACCATTAAAATAAAATTTAGTGTAAAGTGTTAATTTCTACAAGCTACTTGCTAGATACTACGAATACTACTATTAGTACTAGATTATTGCTAGAGAAAAGTTGCTAGAACTATAATTAGTTGCTAATAATTTTAACAATACTTAATTAAAATTATTGTACAAAATATCTATAACTCCATTACTTGAGTTCCTTTTATACACAAATAATTAGTAAACAAAAGGACTAAAACGACAAACAAATGAATCCAAAGATTATAAAACAGACACTATTTTGCATTTATTTTGATCTCCAAATGAGAGCACTATTTAAGAGATGGAAAAACATTTTTAAATAGAGAGACAAAAAAGAGAAGAAAAGTTTTTTTTGTTGCGAATACGTGAAGACGAATAATAAGAGTTGTATTATAAGAATGCGTTCGTGTTATTCATTGAATTAATTTGCAGACACAAAATTCACACTAGGTATTTTTTTGAAAGTTTCCACAGTTTATGCAGTCAGGAGTTGGTTCTAATCACTATTTTGCAGACCAGAGTTAGAGCAGAGATTAGTAAAGTTGGCGAACATTTAGTAAAACATTTGTTTTGGTTAGTGTTAGGCTATAACTAAGAACTAGCTAGGTTATTTTCTTTAATCTAACTGGTTTTAAAATTTAGAATTAGGTTTATGTTTGTACCTGGTTTACCTTGACTGGCCCTGTCTTCAAGCTTAATCAATTTTGGCTTGCAACTTTGCAACTGTTTTCAAATACAATCATTGGTCCGATTGATTGTATGTTTATTTTTGTTCACTGGTGAGTTTGTTTGGCGATTGCACTGTTGGCCCAAATGCCAGTCCTCTCGAAGCAAATACATATCGACGGTTATCGAAGTGGTGGACAACACTTTTCGGTAATGGTTTAAAAGCTTTGAGGAATACAAATATCACATCTCTTGGAAGAAATTGTTTATATTAATCAATAGATCAACCGATAAATACCACAAACAATTTTATCGGTTATTTTGTCTCTAAATCACCTTGTTTATAATTTGTTGATTATATATTGAGTCTAATTTTTATCTTTTTGTTTCTTTATTTCCGATTAAATTTCATGCAATAACTGAGTATATAATTAGAAAAATTCAAATATAAAAACGAAAACATTTGTTCATTAATTTAAGTTTTAAATTAAAATGTTTTAAAACTTTTTTTATTGCAATCGGTTTTTGGTCTTTAAAATACCTTTTAATGGACAGCATATTTTGGAAGAGTCAGGAAAACATGTTTTTGTTTATCAATAGTTAACTTATATTAAAAGAAATATTGAGATTATAATTAGAATTATGTCATAAAATCTGCAAGTTTGCATTCAAATTAGATAAGTTTTAGCAGATTCGTTGCAAATTAGAGCAATAAGGAAATTTACAATGAATTGTTTGAATTTACATTGCTTAAATTTGAAACAATATTGATCTGGTTAATAAAATTTCTTTTTTTTGTTGAGAATAATGAGGAAAATATGAGTCAATCAGATTCTTGCTCTCAATTAATGCAATTAAAACAGTAATTATCTCTTATTTGGAGGAAAAGCCAAATAATTTTAAGGATTTCTTATACTTTTTCCGCCAAAAAATTGCCTTTTTCTGCAAATGTTTTGATCAATTGAATGAACACTTGATAGTAGTAACTAGATCAATCTATTTTAACAATCTTAATTTGAATTTTTATGAACAGATTCAAACAAAAAACAATTAACTTGATTTGATTAACTGGATGAGTTTAATGGTTAAGATGAATAGAATTTAGATATGATGATAGGCCTGGATCAAACTTTAATTTAGACTTTCCTGAAATATGTGGATGTGCAAAAAAGGCTAACCTCACTCTTATTTGATGTGTTTTGTAATTATCAGAATTATCAAGGGCTTAATTATTAGGAAATTTCTGAATATTGATATAGATTTTAAGTTCAATAAACTTGATAAAAGTTAAGACAAGTTAAGTTTAATTTCTATGATCGCAAAATTAAGCTAGATTAAAATAGAAAAGGGCTAAAAAAGATCTATAATTAAGGTTCTTATCATAGGTTTTGCTTAGAAATCGATCCAAGCATTTGAATTAGAAATGACTAGCACTAAAACTCTTATTCCATTGGATTCATTAAATTGACCATGGCAATAATTAAAAGTGATTAATTCATCAAAATATATTCTTCAGGATGATATGGCTCATAATTAGTAATAATAATAATAATTAATTATTATTATTATAAATAATAGCATCTGAGCTGAAACTCAGGTCTCAGTTCTTTTAGTCTAATAATTATATCAAACATTTCCATAGTCTTGAACTCATTCACCACTAATTTGATGATATTTTAGCGCTTTCTATATATATGTATAACAAATTGCTTTCTATTAATTATATTTCATATAATAATAATAATAATAACAAAATATAATAATAAACTTAGTAATGGCTGTAATTAACAACACCAGCAGAAAAAACACTACTCTTGCAATAAATTGTTTGCTCTTCTCATCTCATCCATGTTTTTTTGTTTGACACTTATATGACTCCAACACTAAGGCTATCCATTTGTTTCTCTAAGGCTTATTATCTCAATAATAAGGATATGCATAGTTTGGTCACAATTTTAAATAATTCTACTCTAAAAGGCTAACTCTATATCTAAATCTATAGAGTGAGAAAAAGGTGTGCCCCTCAAAAAATATCTTGCTTCTATTTTAACTAATCTAGAATTTTCGTACAAATCTATACAAAAATTAAAAATATCTCTTCTTCTTGAGCTGACTATCAAAATACTCGACTAATGTCTAGCAATAGTGTTGTTAAGTACAAAATTCAAGTGAAAATTACAAAAAAAAATTAATGTCATATTCAGACACTTAATTACATAATAACCGTTACATGACTTGAATACATAGTCTATTACTATATTAATAAATGTGAAGAAAAGGCATAAAAATGATAAAACAATTAAATGTAATAATAGTAGTCTTTTTTGTTAAATATTAATAGGATTTCCAATAATCAATAGATATTAATAATAATAAAAGTAATGAGTGATAAACAATAATAAAAACAATGATATAATGGTTTGGCTCTGGATATAAATTGCGAAGACAACTGTAATTGGTTTTGCATAACTTTCAAACACACACTGGACAGGTATGTCTCTTTATTGCACACACTCTATGGCACCAATTCTAATGAAAGTGCATCTCTCCATAGTATACCTACACCAAAGAAAGAAAAGGAAAAGAAGTACCACAAGAATTGTATCAATCGTTTAGTAAATGAATTTGTTTTTTGTCGCAAAATTCAAATCATTAGAATATATGAAGCGATTAATTACTAAGAAACTAATAACTCTTATTCAGTGAAAAAAGCAATTAATTACTAATAAATCTATGAACTACTGAAGTAAACACTACTTTTTTAAATTAAACTATTAATTAAACTATTGATTAGAAACTATTGTCTAATATTTAAAAGAAGTGTTTTAGAAAAATACAGAATAGAAAGGAATCGTTAGTTTTTTGTTCCACTAATTTATTAAAGAAATACATTTAGTTTACTATAGACTAAGAGTTAAGACTAAACGTAAGATTATGTCTAAAACTACAAAATCAATTGATTGCAACTCTAATACAAAGAGAAATGTATGCAATGATAGAGAGTCTGTACGAAGAAAAACGGATAAAATGGCTGTAATTAAAGACAAGATAACATTGAAAGTGTGTCTCTAATAACACTACTGTACAGTATTGGCAAACGTTTGAGTGTCTGACACCTAATCAACAGTTAGTGGGGTTTTCTGATATTTCAAAGGGCAATATTGCATTTAATGAACTCAGTCTTATAATAACAAAAACTAATTGCAATTAATTAAGTGAGGATTTGATGCTAAAGATTAACTGTTTTTGTTAGAGAGGAGTCTAATGTGACGGATGGACACATACTTTGCATTTGACTTCATTCTGTTGCCGGCTCTTCACCTTCAGCTTCAAAGTGACACCAATTCTGACCTATCTTTGAAAAAAAAGAACTATCTTGCGCCTTTTCATCTCGAAAATGTCATTGAATTCCTGATTAAAATGATTAATCATTTTTAAAATATTTGTTCGACTAATGTGTGAGCTTGCTCCTTCTCTAACTATGCAAGTAATACATAAATTTGTTGCAAAATTTCAGTTTTAAATCATTTGAATCGGTAATATTCTGTTTGCCATGAAATCAATTTTATGCTTCAACCGATTCCACGATACTAATGAATAAATGAGTTTGCTCCTTTTTCTTTCAACAGAATTTTAGAGGAAACCGAAGGATTCAATTAAAAAATTCCAACAATTTTCTGAAGCATATATTTCTGAATAAAATCAAATTGATTGCAACATTTTTTACGACGATAACCAAGCTTCCATATATATGTAATTTTACCTCGACTACCTCTGTTCCCCGTCCTCCAGCTCACCCCGATAATTGAGCTTGTAACAATAGAAATGTTATTGAAAGTGCTAAGCACTGGTTTTATTTAGGTTTATTAAATATTAAAAAATGACCCCTATCAAAATGGGTGTTATCGTCGTTAGCCTGGCTCTAATTCCTGGCTCTTCCCTACAATTATTCTCTGAAAAAAGTGTTGAACTTTTAAATCAGAAAAGAAAAGGAGTTTCAAAGAATAAAAATAAACTGTTCTTTCGGTTCTTTCTAATGAAATAAATCGAATAAAAAAGATTGTTTGAAAAGATAAATTGTCTTTAATTAATCAATTTGTTGGAGGGATTTGTTCATTCGTTTCATTTTTTTTGTTCAGAGAGGAAAAAGAGAAATAAAAGAAAAAAAAACACAAAATTTTTTAAATTGAAAAACAAAAAATCAATTATATTTCAAATTAACAAACAATTCATTTATATATAATATAAATAGATTTTTTCAATAAAAATTCATTATATAATTATGAATTCGATAAAAGAAATATTGCTTGATCAAAATAAAATGTATGAATTATTCCAAAAAAATGAGGAAAAAAGAGCAAAAATTCGGTCATTTTCTTATATTATATAAGAAATGTTAAAATATAAGGCAATCATTATATCAATAAAAATGTTTGTATTTTCTTATGAATAGAAAAAAGTCTTTAAACAAAAAAAACTTATATTAAATGCAAATAAAGATTGTTTTGTCAAAAATCATGTTTAAGTTGATTATAGTTTAAGTTCATTAATAAATTGTCTGCAAATTATGACTAGTCTTGCGAATAGTGTTTTCGATATATATTTGATAAAAGGCTTACATTCAATGTGTGTGTCGTTTGTATTGATTAAAAGGCCAATTATTATGAGAGAAAATGCGAATCAAATATTGCCTTTGATTTATAAATTAAGTACTGATTTGTGTGTATCAAATGAAAAGGAGCTGGCTTGAATAAAATTTTAAAAATCAATTGAACGTCATGATTAAGAAATTGTTGGATGAAGTTTCTGTTCTCCTTTTTTGCATGGTATTAATCCAATGTTAATGATTGATTGATAAAAAGAAGTCTTGGCTTCGAGTGTAACCATAATTGTAATAGATATTAATTGTCAAGAATTGTCTTTCAAATGAATAGCTCTTCGGATAGAAGTGGAAGTGAGTTATGAATAGATATTGTTTTTTGTTGTATTTTGTTTTAATGTGAATAATAATTGTCTTAAAATAGAATTTTTGAAAATTTAATTTTTTTTTCTCTCTGGAGATGACAGTCATGTGTTGTGAGAAGTGAATAGAGTCAGGTGCCCAACAAAATCTCGATTCTGTGTGAAGCCGGTGGCGGACAGTATTGTATTGTCTTTCAAATAACAAACCCTTTGTAGTGAATAATGGAGGGGTAAAACACATTTTGAGTGCTATTTTCATAGAATAGTTTTCTTATAATTATATAATTCTTATACTAAGTATAAGATTGTTTTCGCTCAGTTTTTCAGGCATTGTTTTTTCATTGTGTTTGAGAAGAATATTCATAATTCGTTTAAAGAGTAATAAATAAATATAAACGAGTCTCGAAATAAAGACTCGTTCCGACTATTAGAATATATTAAGTATTCAATAGATTATATATAAATAAATATATTTATATCAATAAATTATAAAGATTTCTCTTAGAAAATATTTATAGTAATTATTATTATATTTAATTTATTATACTCTTAGAAAAACGTAAAAATAGGAAATAAATGTTTCAATTAATTGCTTTAGTGTCTCATTTGAAATGGTGTATGTTCAAATGTATTTCGGAAAAAAATTAATGTATCGGCATGTTCAAATCAGAGCTGCTGTAGAGCATGCACTGGCATATTGTTGAACAGTGAGGTTTGGTCCAATGGTATGCAGATGCCTTGTAACTGATTCAAATTCATACCTGCAAATGGATAGCCGAAACCAGGATAACCAGGATATCCTCCACGACCGGCGTAGCTGGCGTATGCTGCTGGGAAGCCTGCAATATTTGTTTTAATCATTAGTTTTTTGCACCAAGGTATAAAGAAGGGTTAGAATAGATTATTATTATTTTGACTCTCAATGCAAGAATGACCAAGATTGTTGGGTTTTTATAAGAGTTGAAACTTTTTCTGATCCTGCTAAGCCACACTGAATCAAATGGCTATTTTTAAATAATCGATGGCAAAAATACAAGAATAAAGTAGAGCCGTATTGTTGAAGTTGAAGTTTCTTATCTAGATACTAGAATTATTGGACAAGTTTTGACATTTAGATGAAATCAGTGGAGGAAATAGAAAATTTAATATTTATTGCACGAAAAGTCGTAGATTTTGGTGCATAACAAGTACTGAATAACTGATTTGATCCGAAGAAATATTTATAACTCATAAAGAATTGTGAGCTCAAAAGTGGGCTCTCTTTCAGTGGCATTTGGTCTGAACTACGAGTTTTCTATCTGTTCGTTATGTCAGTCAAGAATCCTAACGATTCCGTTCTGTGAGTCTTAAGTCCCGGTTCTTTGCCTTTGTTGTGGTGTTTGTAATACTGAAATCGCATACATAAAAATCCTTAAGCAATGCACTTATCGGATCAATAAATTGAATTTCTTTCGGCTAATAATCGATAATAACAAAAGTCTCTCCGATTATATTCGCCAATAATAACAACAACAGAAAGAGTCAGAGAAACAGAGAATATATTACAACAAAAGAAGTGGAGAAATATTTT
The DNA here is from genome assembly GCA_034695525.1 of Euzetes globulus. NCBI lineage: Eukaryota > Metazoa > Arthropoda > Arachnida > Sarcoptiformes > Euzetidae > Euzetes > Euzetes globulus. The sequence continues at coordinate 1,616 of JAQIWP010000971.1, read as the reverse complement.
CTCTGAGCTCTCGTTAGAACCAAAAGAATAACTTTTATTGATTTGCGCCAAAAATATATTCATAAATCAATAGAATATATATTAATCATAACCAAAGCGTATATTAATAATAGATTACAAGAACAGAAAACTTTAGTTATTTTTTGACTCAAACTATTTCTCAATTATTCTTTCGGTGCATTGATTTGAGAAAAAATCGTAAATTTTAATCTTAACATTAAATTAAGGAATGGGCTTACCGTCGGTTAGCGCTCCTAATGGCCAGACTAAGTCTATTGGATCAGAAATTTGAGAAATTATAAGAAAATTCATTAAAATAACTTTTGTGCAGCGAATTAAATAACTTCTAAAAAAATTCTTTTGGCAAAAAAAAAATAAAACAAAAAACTAATCGATAGACTCTTGTAATCGATAGCAAAGGCATGACATTAAAAAAGCAGAAAAATTTGAGTTTATGTGAAAAATAGAGGCTTTTATGCATAAGAAGCATATTGTGATCGTTACCATAAGCGCCTCTACCCGCTCCCCGTCCTCTGCCAACATTATTAGGCATCATCACTTCTTTAGGCTGAGCTTTTTTACATTCAACCTGCATAAATATGTGTGCAGTTCAATGATTTCGACAATCGTTTAGCCATTAGAGGTTTTGCGAAGCACAACATGTGATTTATCCAGGTGTTTTGCAAATCCGACAAATTTCGTCCAGAATTTTGATGTTTTTTGATAGATATAAAAGCAGAGAAAAATGGAAACATTTTTTGGATTAGGAATTATTCAATAAATTAGGTTCACATCAATTGTTGAGATACCCGATCAATAAAAACCCTTAAAGACTACTTCACTGCATGACTCATACAATGTCTTTTTGGGGTTACAGTTGAATAGTTCAGAGACTCAGATTATCTAGATAATGATTTTTTAAATATAAATCTGACCAGATTCAATTGAAATTAAATGTGATTTGAAAGGCAAACCAGCATTTGTTTGAAGAACAGAATCAAATACACATTTAGCTAAAAGTGACAAATAGTTGGGTCACAACCTGATGACAAAGAGCGGAGTGAGAAATACTGACCAGGAATAACAATTTAAACGAATGGTTGGGTTAGAAAAAAATGAAAAGCTGTGATTGATTTCGTGAGACAATTAACTGAATACCGCAAATGTAAATATAAATACACGAATAGTTAAGCATAAGGTTAGTGAGTGTGTGACTCACAGCGCCTGTATCTATGGAATCATACAATTTTTGTTATGGGCTGTGCCTGAGATATATAAGAATTGAGCAGAGAGTCTTGTATAATCTATCTTCGTTACTCTTATTTAAGGCAGACTTTCCCTACACTCCACTAATGCTATAACTTATGTATCGATAGATTTTTTTTTCCTGAGTTGAGTTTAGTTTAGTTTCGGATAATTTTTTCCTCCTTTGCTATTCGTGTGTGACTTCTATACGATGAGAAATCTGTTCCTTCAAGAAAACAATTGCTACAAGACTTACAAAAATAGGGGCAAAAGCGGAGAGAGAGAGAGAGAGAGAGAGAGAGAGAGCTGAGAGAGAGGGAGAGGGAGCACATAGGCTGTGGCAGAACATAAGTGTGTCTATATGTATGTCT
>JAQIWP010000970.1:0-18317 GCA_034695525.1 Euzetes globulus | reverse complement strand
GGTATAGTTTGGGTGTCCAGGATATCCACCAAGGTACATAAGTGAAGGGATAAACACTTGAAATTGATGAAAAACCCCTACCCAAGACGGATCCGGATCCAATTGTCGGAGATTTGTGAAATATTGGGGAGGCAGGAAACATGTGGTCACCCTGTTGTTCCACTGTCTGGGAGTGTTGACCGTATCAGTTGGTTGTGGCTCTCTATATGCAACACTCGTGTGGAAGCTACCTCTGCCACCAGGGTGACTGAAGTATCGGACCACAACAAGTAAACGTTTTCTTCGGGCATGTTGGTCAGCAATCCTAGCACTGTCATGGTGTAAATGTTCCCATAAAGGATCTACTGGACCAAGATTTGGGACATTTTGTTGAGCCATTGCTTTGATAACTTCTTTGACAACCTTTTGAATAACTTTGTTTTTTTTTGAGACTAATTTTTGCTTTAATTAATGGTTTGAGTTCTGCAACAATACATTAAATGACTTCAATTGAATTTTAAGTAAAATTAATTTCTTGAGTTTGAAATTTATTTTTCGAAAATATTGTCATTTGAATCATAATTTGTTTCAAAACTAATATTCGAATCTTGCAAATGTTTTTAAAAATGAGGTCCACATGTGTTATATTTCGACCGAAAATCATTTGACCACAAAATGATTACAAAATTCAATACTATTCCTTACATTAAATCATTTCAAATGACTTGAAGTACCTCTGGGCAAATAGAGATATGTACAGGGAAACTCCAAATACAAATTTTGTTTCTGCTTAAAATTAAATGACTTTATTCAGGGGTAAGTATGCATAGTTAGAATTTTCCAAAATACCCCTTTCCCTGATTTAAAAAATTGTAAGGAAAAAGCAGAAAAAGGACCCCTTCCAAAAAAAATTGCGATTTTTCTACCATTTGTCGACCATTTTCGGTAATTTTACCAACTATATTTAAACTAAATTTAACTGGATTTATGCTTTAATAAGGAAGAAAATTCAGGATTAAGGAAGAAAAGTATTTCTGGCCGTTATCTTGAAAGAAATACCCTGCTTGAAGTTCGAGAAAATATCCGCCATTTTACCCTACCCTTATTCTCCCTTAGTTCTCAGACCTTGGTTACCCCTGGTTTTATTTAATTTTCAAACTATTCATTTTTAGATTACATTTTGAAAAATAAATCTAAATATAAAAGTTTTGTTATATTTTCAATTTCTTTGAAGTCTCTCTACTAAGACTTTAGAATTTTGGGCAATCAATTTTTTATAACCTTGATAATTTTCATTTTTACTATCAAATATCCAAAATAATAAATGCTTCATAAAAACACCTTATTACTTATTCATAATTTATATATATAAGAATAATTATTAAAATAACATTAAAGTTAAAAATTATCAAGGGTAAGCACGGTCGCTTTTTGAGTTGATGAAACTGTGAAAAACACCATTCCTATGGGAGATTAACATTGTTTAAAATCTCATTTAAAGTCAGCTTTTTTTAATTTCAAAAATCAAGTAATAGAAATATATTTAACTGAAATTTAAAAAAAATACATTTGATAATAGAATAATTGAGGATTAAAATTAATCAAAAATAACTTGAATGGGCCAAGGCATTACATTTTTAGTTGAAGTTGAAGTTGAAGTTCCCTTGTACTTGATCCCTATTTTGCTTATCGGTATAATTCATTTTTGGGGTCGAAATTTTCTATAATATTGTTGTTATTCATAATTTGTTTGACAAAACCGAAACTCTATCGAAGTGACCAAAGAGTGGTTCAAAGATCACTCAACACTTTTAAACATTTAGCAAATCTTGTTTAAATAATTTGAATCATCATAGCAAATAAAGAGGGCCAGTGTAAGTTATATTGAATTAAGCTTCACTGAATTTGTAATAAAGGGAAAAAACCTGATAAAATCGGTTTACCAATAAAACAAATGGTATAAATTGGTAAAATAAAATGGTTTTAATTTCTTTTAAAATTATTATTTGTTATATAGAATTAATAGGTTTGTACTTTTAAGATTGAACCTCACCATCATCAATATTCATCATTGGGTGGCTCTTTGTATTAGTATGTTGATAATGTACTTTTTAACATAATTGTAAAAGTTGTCTAGGTCAAATAATTCATAAGTGACATTACAGCTTTAGGATAGGGTTTGACGCAAATAAATGTAAAGTATTGAGAGTCTCAAAAGTTGTCAAAAGTTTGAGTCCAGTGCTGACAACTGCCCACTACTGCCCACAACTGACATTCCTAAGTCTATTGAAAACTATTTAATAATAGACAGTTGAAAGGAGTGGTCAAATGAGGTCCACATGTGTTATATTTCTACCGATAATCATTTGACAAAATGATTACAAAATTCAATCGAAAGTCAAATAATTAGTCAACAAAACTAAAAATATTGTGAACTCATTGATAAAGTTGACCAAAGAGTGGCCAAAAATGCGATTTCCTTTAGAAGTTATCAGTTTATTGTTATTAATAGTCAAATGTTATGGACTTAACGACACGGAAGCTATGTTTATGGCTGTGGAGAAGGCCAGTGCTCTGTTGGATCCACCAAAAGAACTGTATCAACAAATTCACAGCGACTTAGCCGTCATCCGGAGCTCATTCAGCAATGTATCGGACATTAGATATGTGTCCAATTGGGTTCCCGGCAAAGTTCTTTGCAATCATATCAACGACTTGGCCGTCAAGAACTTGAATGGCAGCGAATTCGGACCAATCAAAGAGGACCGCAGTTCGCACTATACGGCACTCATATTCACAAAGCCATACAACACACCCGTCCTCATCAATATGCTTAAAGAGAAGGGTCTCCTGGAGGACAGCTATGACTGTCGAGTAGACGGAATAATCGACGGCAAGTCTAACATAATTTATAACTACGACAAGAGCTACACCTTTCACAAGGGAATGGGTGACTGTCAGGTGACCTGCGATGACAAACATTACTGGACTTTTGAAGTGAAAAACGGAACCGCTATTCTCACCAAAGAGTCTCAAACTTAACGATTCGGACAATTATTTAATTAATTTTTAAAATTTAATTTTAAATCATTTCCTAATTATATTCGCTTTTAATTGTATTTCAATTATTTTGAAAAAAAAACTATAAATTCAAAGATAACTACAAAGGACTGAATTGAGTGATTCTTCTATAGCGGGTTGTCCATAGGATTGGCCATATCTCTTGTGCCGACGATATTGTGGTCGACTTCCCTCAAGTCCCAGCGAACTTTGTTGTCGGCGCGACGGACATTGATGTACTTCTCGCCGGACAAGTCGGTGGCGAAGGAGGTATAGGGTGTCATTGAAAACATCAGATCCGCATAGAATTTGTTTTTCTGGTCGTAGTCCAACTTCTTTTGGGGAGTCATTCCCATACCAAACCTGTCCTGCCATCTGGACGGAGCATTTGACAACTTGTGGATCAGGTAAACTACACCACAAATGGCCAGACACGTGACACCCGCTACTCGGTTCGGGATCTGTTGGTGACCTTTTGACAGATATTAGGACCTTTGACATAATGACACAATAGGTTACAATACTTGTGTATCTCATTTGCCAATATTTGGGTTTCTTGTGGTAACTGTTTGGGGGCAGTGGTGGCGGAGGTACCGGTTTTTTATAGCCTTTGGGCGGAGGACTACCGAATATACGCCGATATTCTTCTGGAATATTTTTACTGTCGCGATAAGGACCGTGATATATGACCTTTTGAGGCTCGTCCGGCGGCTTATGGTCACCGAAAATGCCCCAACTGTCGCTCTTGTCATGCCCCTTGTCACTCATGGATCAGTTTGTCTTTTGCTGATAACTAAGAAACAATCTGAATATAAATAATTTTTAAATAATGATGGGTTGATCCGGTTGGTTGCCCAAAGTTAAATTGAAATGAACAGTGTTAAGATCATTTTATAGCATTTTAATTATTGTTAAAACTTGATGTCAACAAATCAAAGCTGAAGACAAATCGCGACTTTGCGGAACAAATCTGAACTAATCATTTGAAGGAAAACCTTACTTAAAAGGCGTAAAGATGTCCGACTGAGTCCAAGAATCGGTACCTTTAAAAACACATATTCTTATATTTTCAGCTATGATTATACACTAAAATAGCTTTAATTGTATTTTGGAATAAAGACTATTTGGATGTCTGGCGGACATCAATGAGTGAAAACCATTTCTTGAGTTATTGATTGATAATTAAAATAATTGGAACCAATGGACCGATTGTTTACTTTCGATGAGATTCATGTGAAAGCACTTCTGAAGATTTTGAATTTCTTGAACCAGGAGTTTGTGGAGACAAAGAGCACGAAACAGACGCCGAGAACGGGCAAAGGCAGGCCGTCCACCAAAATAGTGCTGAAACCCGTCGCCCCTCAGCTGACCATTGAGACCATCGACACCGCAAACAGACAACTCATCATTGATTCGGTCCTCAACTGCTGTCAGTATTTCGACCAATACTTCAAATACAACTACAAATACGGTAAATATTGTCCGAAAGATAATTGTCTTTTAACCACAATTCTTGTCATTTTGACCATCGATTTAGTTGTTATTAAGACAGACAATAAGATAACAAAAATTCAAAAATGGCTACAAAACTACTACAAGAAGGATATTATAGACTCCATAGATTTCGATGTTGTAATCAAAGAGGTTCCTAAAGTAGAAGTCAAAGACATTGTCACTAAAGACATTAAAAATTGTGACAATAATGAAGACAATGACCCGAATGAGGCCATTAATGGTGAAATAGTGATCTCAGATGCAGAACCACTGCCAATTTCAGAAGAAACCAAAGAAGACAGTAATAGCGCACAGCCATTAGAGGCCAGCCAACCACCGGTGCCGCAGATTGATGAAGAACTAAACGCCAGTATTGTTTATAATTTAGAACTTATACTTCTGTTAGTGTCCATTATCTTCTATAAAGTGAGAAATTTGTTCCCAAAGTTCTTGGATTACTTGGAGTTCGCTTGGATTTACTTACAAGAGTTTGAGACCAGACTCGAAGCACAGGTAGAGATCGAGAATCTGATCGAACTTTTGCAGAATGAGTTCATATCTCAGCGAAACGCCAATAGAATGCGTTCCGAAGTCTTAAGCAATGAATTGATTCAATTGAATGCAATGATTGAGAATTTAGAAAAACAATACGAAGACGAGACCCGAGAACTGATTTATCTGCAAAACGCCACAATCATTGGCCACAATTCGGCCAGTGGTCATTCCCGTCAACTGTCCAGGCTAATGAACATGAAGAGCGGTCCGCCCCGTGAACAGAAGATCTATACTTGTCCGGAGTGCGGTAAACAGTTCAAGAATGGCTATAAACTAAACCGTCATCAGTATGTCCACCGACCGGACACTGAAAAGCCGTAAGAATTGCCACGAATTTGACTGGAATTGTGATTCTAATGAATTTAAACGTTGTTTATATAGATTCTGTTGCGATTGGCCTGGCTGTGGGTACCGGTCAATAGCCAATAATGACCTGAATCGTCACAAAATGATTCACACGGGAGAGAAACCCTTTTCGTAAGTATTTCCTTAATCTTTATTTCAATTGTTTCCGTTTCTCTGACGTCTGTTTCGTCTGTTTATTCAAATTTGAATATTAATTTACATATAATTTTATTTATTTATTCTTAACTTAATTCTTGAAATTCCAGTAGTTTTTCAAATGATTTACTCATTTTTCTAAATAAATATTTGTAAAAATCGGAAACGAAGTCATCAAATATAATATTTTTATGTATAGTTTGTTATTCTTTTGGGAAATTAATTAGTATTTTCATCAATCAATAGCCTATAGGCGTAAACACAAGACTATGAATAATCTGAAACTCATTTTTCAATTTTGAATTTGTTTTCCATTCGATTCTCTGATTTCAATATATTTTTTCGATGACTTTAACAGAGTTTCGAATGACTGAAGAATTTCTGTGATTCCCTTCCAAACGGCTTTCCCTTTGAGTTTGTACTAGACTTTCGTTCTAATGACAAAACCAGATATTCAATGAAATTCTAGAAAATTCTTCAGAAAGTGTTCAACAAATGGCATGAAATATACAAAAAACGTTTATTCATTGAAAGGACAATAAATTTCTCATTCAATGACTGATTATTTTGAAACCCTTTGTAGAGTTGAAAGTTCGGCCTCAGCTTCAGCTCCACAAACATTCGCACTCGACTCACTCCAGCAGAACCAGTCCCGACTCAACGAGATTTTCAATTAAATTTACCCTTCAATACCATATCAATCAATTCAGTTATAATTATTCACAAATCCGCTTATTTTTAGACCAATTTTTTGTATATTTTACAGAATATTAGCAAAACTTTTGATTTTGAATCAATTATTTTGAAAACCATTTCAGTGTTTATTCAGTGTTTGTTCCGAACGTCAAATAAATTAATATTTTACTCGAAATGTCAAACATTTTCCGGTATTTTAATTGAAAATGAAATTTCTAATCGAATAATCAGATGCGATGTCGAGGGCTGTGAGAGGAAGTACTCCCGACCCGACAAACTCAGTCATCACAAGAAGATGGCACACGCCAAGGACCCGCTGGACAAGAAGTTCGCCTGTGATTGGTATTTATCACCTTCTAATTGATCCCATTGTACATTAAAACTCATTTATTCTATTTTGAAGGCCTGGATGTGGATATCGGAGTACTTCTAACTCAGGTATGTTTCCTACCCAATCAAATGGAATGCCTACTGAATAGCTGTGCCCTTAGACCTGATGAGACACAACTACATCCATACGGGGGAGCGGCCCTTTAAATGCGATTTCAGCGGTTGCGACAAAGCTTTCTCCCGACCCGACAAACTACGTAACCATAAAGACAAAGTCGGCCATAACTTAGAAGAGTTATTGCCGGCTGCAGAACAGTCACCGGTGGACAGACCAGTGGACAGACCCAGTGCTATATCTATTGCCGAATGCGTTCCTCAGGCCATACAATGGACTTGAAACGTATGAAAAGTGATAACCCATTTGTTTATCTCAGTTTAAACAATGGTCTTAAATAATAGACCTGTTCTACCGAACTGAATGCCGACCACTACCAGAGCGAGTATTAGGATGAGGTCAGCCCTCTTCAGTTCACATTTAATAAGATGGGCTTAAATACCGGTTAAACTAATAATTGATATAAACAAATAAAATGCTATTATCTATAAATTAATAATAAAGCAAAGAGTGGTTCCTTTCGGTTAGGATTAAGCTCCAGAATATGGGCCCCAAATAGTGCGGATTAGTGGCAATTACTGGTAAATAGCTGGAAGTGCCATCACGTGCCTCTATTGATGCCATTTGTTGGCACAGGCCCAATCATCCAGCATGTAGTCTAAGCTACGTCACTTTTTATTTCAAATGAATCATCATTTCAAAGGAAGGGCGTCTTTTATGAATAGTCAGGCTCTCTCTGGTGAGTAGCGCTACCGGTGCTGCTCAGCAACAACTGAATGTCAGTAGAAGTGAAGGCAATAGTCTGAGCGCATGACTGTTAGCTTCAACTATGAAAACAGTGCTTTCATGTCTATGGGAAGGCAATGCTATGGGTTCGTCCAATTGTTGAGCACTGGGGGCGCCACTGTCTGAGCCTATATAAGAGGCAAAGCGGTTGAGTGCTGGCATTCGGTGGTTTGGGATCTCTGCGCACAGTCTACTCATTCGTCAACTATTGTTCTGATAGTCAGAAGTATTGCAAAAATCGAAAGTATTGTGACTCAGTCTATGTCAGGCGCCAAATGGCGATCCCCTCCACTCATGCGCACACCTCTACTCATCATTAATTGGAAAGAAAGCCATTTGTGTTGAGAACTGATCGGAAGGTCTGAAGTGTGAGACGTTATCACATATTTATTTTGTCCACATATTGTGTGAGTGTCTCAACAATTGGTCTCGAAATGCACGACGAGTTGATGTCGTCGGTGGACATCTCGCAAAAGCTGACCTCTTGTGCTATAGTTCCCATCGATGGCCAGTGGAAGCATTTGAATGGCATCCAAACCAATGATAACGACTCCAACGACTCGGCCATCAATGATATGAATGGAACCGATTCGATGAACATCAACACCGACAACAATGACCTGAAGGCCAAGAATGAAGAAACGTTAAAGTCATTAGTGATGAGCCAATTGTCCAGCGAAGAGACGAACCATATCTGCAATCATTTCAATAGAGACAATACATTGGCGGACAATCTGTTCGACAACGAGTCAAATGATTTGCCAAATGGTCTCACAACGGGTGACCCCCACCTGACTGACCAATCAGTCCAGGATCTACCCAATGGTCTCAAAGTGGTGGACGGCTGTATTGAACCGCCATATGATCCGCCGGAAGACAAGTGTTTGCGTTACACAAACCAATTGCAGTTCTTGCGTATAATAATGACCAAGTACCTTTGCCGGTATAAGACAGCCCTCCCGTTCCTAAAGCCCGTCAATTGTATGCAATTGAAAATTCCGGACTACTATAAAGTGATCACAAATCCAATGGATATGCAGACAATTAAGCGGCGAATGTTGTGTTTGTGGTACTCTTCGGCCGCCGAGTGTTTAGAAGACTTCAAACTAATGTTCAATAATTGTTATAAATTTAATTCCTGTGATAACTGTGTTTATAAATCGGGCAAAAAGCTCGAGGAATATCTCGAAGAAAAGCTTAAAGAGATGCCCAAAGACGAGGTCGAGATCGCATGTCCGCCTAAACAGACCGCCGCTGAAAGTAAGACATTAATTGTCTCATAAATCAGGTCTTTAGCTGAGAGTTCAGACTCTTGTCGTTTACTTTTTTTTTAACCATTTGTCTGTAGTTTAGTATAAAAAGAAAGAATTGAATAAATTGTTTAGTTTTTCAAAGAAAGTCTTTTTGTTTGAAAAGCCGTTCAAAAAAATATGTCTTTCCTTTTACGACAAAATTATTTAATGGTTTGGAATAATCTCTAAACAAATTTATTGATTATTTCAATGAAATGTTTTCAGTGGAACGAAGAGCTGCCAAACGAAAAGCCGATTCCTCCACTCAAGAACTACAAGACTTAGCTATCGCTCAGGCGTTGGGCGCCGACCCTTCCTCGCTATTGGGGACAAATTGCGCCAAAAAGCCGACGACGCGCAGCGAACACGGCATCCAACGGAAGAAGCCGAGTAAAGAACTGCCCGATACAATAGCCTCGCCCTCACAGTCCCAACCGAGAAGAGTTCAGTTAAATACCTCAATGAAGTTCTGTTTGGATATTATCAAAGAACTGTTGACCAAAAAGCACAGAGACTATGCCTGGCCCTTCTATGAGCCGGTCTCCACTCAACAATACCCCGATTACCTCGAAGTCGTCAAAAAGCCCATCGACTTGACCACAATTAAGACAAGGATAGAGACGGGTCAGTACAAGACCGTTAAGCCCTTTGTTAAGGACTTCCGGCTGATGATCACAAACTGTCTCAGATATAACAAACCGGAAGCGCCGGTCATAGAACAGGCGCGGAGAGTGCGGGACTTCTTCGAGTATCAATACGCCAGAATACCAGAAGAGTTGCTCAAAGAAAAACTGACCACAAATCATAACACAAATAGTCATAACAGTAGTGAACAGTCTAAACATAAGAGCAAAGAATCGCAGCCCGAAGTCGGAAGTGTTGGTCATCAGCGCATGAAATTGTTGGAGACACAGGTCCAGCTCCTGTCCAGTACCATATCCGCACTGACCGGCTTCGACACCAAATTACTCAAACCAAAGAATGGACAGAGAAAGACAAATAACACCAGAAGTAGAGGCAAACAAACAAATAACAGACGGAAGGGCCGAACGCCCCCCAGAAAGAACCTGAAGAATGTGGTCGAAGATGATGACGACGATGAAGAAGACGAAGACGACTTGGTTAGGTCTCCGTCGCCCATCCCCTTCAATCACGAAGACATGGATGACTTACAGAAATTGAAGACAGATCTCGAAAACCTTGACGCCAAAGACCTGAAGAATGTGCTGCGAATTCTTCGACAGACAGAGCCATCGATCAAATGCGATAACGACGAGAACATTGAAATTGACTTCGAAGCTCTCAAACCGGAAACACTGATAGCACTTCGCAAGTTTGTCTCCTCCTGTATGTTAAACAACACTTCAAAGAAAAACAAATGTAAGACTCCTTTCCATGTCTTAACTGATTCCATATCTAATTGTCTTGTTGTCACCCAATAGTAAACGGATCCGATTCGGGCAAAAAGCGATCGAACTGTGATATAAAAAATGGAAATCCTTTTGCTGGCGATTCGTCGACTTTGAGACTAAGCGACAGTTCCAGCGATAGTGACTCCGATTCCGAGAGCGACTCCGATGAAGACTGAGACCTATCCGTTAGATGTCTTTCGTTTCGTCCCTCACTTTCTCTAAACAAAACATTTCATTCAAAATTGATTTCAATTCTGTATTATATTTCTTAATAATTAATAAATTTGGAAATGACTCGTTTTGTATGCCCGGCTGTTATACCCGGGTAAATATGACGAACCATTTGACTAGTTGTCACTTTTAACTGAATATATTGTGAAATATTAGTCTGAATTCAGTTTTAGTAGAATTACAGTCGAATATCGATAGAGTGAACACATGTTTTAAAATTATAACTTATAAACAATTCATTCAAAAATAAAACAACTTTTAACCAAATTTCCAAATCTTATTCCAAACTATCGGCAAATGTTTGCAACAAATGGCAATTCATTCAAAAGTTTTATTCCTGCAACTGATGGACAGTTGTCTGAAGATCTTGGAAAAGTTTGTTTTTCAGTTCTTTTTAGCATGTTTCATTCCAGAAGTCTTTCTGGAATCCAACTCTACGGCTAATAAGGCTTCAGAATTAAGGTCATCAGAGCACCTGGTCTTAAGTGAACTTATTCAGAATATTAGCTTTGTTTTACCACCATAAAGAAGTTTCCCAATTTATTATTTCACAATCACTACGACCCCCTTTCCACCCGTCCCCAGACCCTTATTATATTTGATAAAATATGTTGAAAGCGTCAACTTATATATAGTTGAATGTATAGTAAAGGGCGTTATTTTATAAATAAATGATTTCTATGGCAACTTTCCATAGATTAAAGGGCTCTTTCAATAACACATTCAAAAATTTAAATAACTCATTAGTTTATTAAAATTCAGTTTTCTTCAAAATATTATTTATCGAAATAATGGCTAGGTTAATTAAGATCTAATTAAAGCTTATATGTATAATTGGCTTTGGGAATAACTAATCTATTTGAAACTGAAAAGCTATCCAGCGTGGTTTTATTGTGCTTTATTCTGTACAATTGAATGGGTGAATGAAGAGGAGAGGCCACTAACGAGAGTGCAGTGGAAAACATTGCATCACTGGTTGGCAATACTGGAGCGTAAATATTATTCAGTTTACAATTTTAGCCAATCTCTGCCAAACACATACTTATTAATCAAATGACATGGAATATGTTTTTATGAAATAAATTATTAGCTTGTTATTACATCGAAGATGATTAATATCTTAATGGATGTTTTTTAGCGCTTTTCCTTAAAATTGTTGCATTAAAAATGCAAAGAGTGAATCAGACTTAAAGTTGTTGAGGTTAATTTTGTGCCTTTCAGTCACTACCTCTCCAGTCCCACCCAGTTTTAAATTGATCGGAGGCTGCGATTCTAAACTATTTAATTTCTTTGTCAACTAATTGTAATTTCATCGAACCCTTTGTGACGCAACAGACGGTTCACTCAGCTCTGGATTCTTTGTCAACACTTTTAAGTTTAAACAATGGAATGTCATTCAAGTTATGGAATTACTCAGAGTTTTCCCACTTTTATGTGTAAAAGATATGTCAATAACTGATTATAAAAAAGAAAATGTTTCGCATATGAGTTGCTATAATTGATGGCAATCCCCTAATACAGTCATTTTCTTAATTTACGATCTGGATTTACAATTATAAAGTACTTATCATGGGCAAACGCAATTTCCATGCAAGCAGTAGATAAACTTTTATGTGGCGATAAACTTGGAGGGGCAGAACATTTTATACCCCCCTTGAAACTACTCTTTCGATTCAACTTTTGATTCAAACATTTTTTGGGTTATTTGTAAATTAAATATGAATTTAAAATGTCAAGTTAAAGTAACCTAGCCAAAGACTAGAATAGATTACTAATATATATACTAAAACATTGTAAGTAGTGATGAGAAAAAATTGAAAACAAAAAAAATTCTAACAAAAGAAGCCGTATTTTTTCCCTGGTTTCTCTCATTTTATCGTCAATTTTCAGTAATTTTGCTGGTTAAACTGAATTTAAACTAAATTAAGGTTAATTGAACTGAATTGAGACAGAATTTAGCAAGTAAATGGCTCTTCCGGCTCTTAAAAACTACTCTCCTCAATTATTATAGTCCCTTAATTCTGAAACCTTGGTGGTCGGTCTTGAGTTAAAAGTGTAGCTAAACACTGAACTATAAGCCCACATATGAGCCCTGGATTTTGGTTTACTGGGTCTGCAAAAGAAATGTTTACTTTGAGCTTTTCTGGCAAATAATTTGGCTTAAGGTAATCGAGTGGATAAAGATAATCACCCTGAGTAGCCATTTAAATTCACAGTCAATTTAACATTTAAACATTATCTCAGTGTTGGTCACATTTTATTCAGTTTGATAGCTTTTAAAAATATATCTTTACCAATTTAACTCTATATAAATTAGATAGTTAATCTAAATTAAAAAGATTCTAATTTGTATTTTGGAATGTTTTGTGCAAATTTATGCACTCCTTTGATATAAACTATTAGGAATGAATTGTGGACAGTTCAGTAGTAAGAAGTTATGGAACAAAGAGATGCGGAGGAATGGCCTCCCCTTCACATTAGCTGATTGATGGTTTGATCCAAACGTATTTATTGTAGTGCTGTTATAGCAACCAAAATGGAAGACAACCCCTTATATAATTAGACTCTTGAGTTCCTTTGTCTAACACTTTATTCATTTGGGGTCCTTTCCTTTTATTGCTTGAAAAGCCCTTGGTTTGGGCTATATTTTTGGGAAGCTTAGGTCCTGGGCTTTTCAAATATGTAAGTCAGAGGTGAAACGTATGAAAAATCTAAATTGTATTGAATAATGCAATTTCTGCACTTTTCAGTGCAATCGAGTGTAGAGGTCTCTGATTTAATGCGATCCTAAAGTGAATTGCAAAATAGTCGGTCACTTTTGTCGCTATGACTTAAATCCAGAAATACAAACAAAACTAAATAAAAGTCCCCTCAAAACTGTTTAATTATTTGTAAGACCTATGAAAAGGTACCGGCGCAGTGCACTGTCTCTCTTATTGTTTTATAAATTATAAAAGGATCAAATAGAACAATGAAAGCAGAAAGCTCTCAGATAGTGCAAGAACAGATTACCTCTAGCAGAGGCATGTTCTCAGAGTTAATTATACAGTCAAATACAGTTTCAAACAAATTTCAATTGACTTTTCAATTTTTAAAAACGATAGTCAGATATATAATTTCGGATACTTATCCCAAATCCCATATTTCATAAGTCTCTATAATGTTTATGTCTGTAACAGAGTATACAATGACTAGACTATAACCAAGTTTCACTGTACAACAGACATGTGCAAGCTCCTTGACCCTAGGAGGATATAGCAAGAAAATAATGAGATTATTTTTCAGGTCAAAACCTAGGGGATTTATGGAGGTATTTTTAAAAAATGACCGATGAAATAGCGACCGGGAACGCCCAGTTCTTCCATTTTGTTCTTAAATAGGCTTAAGCCACAATTAAGCTAATTTATCAAGTTTTAAGTCTAAATTCCTTAAAATAACAAAAAAATGGGTATTTTTGGCCACCTTGGCTTGGAAAATTAACTATATTTTTTGTCCGCCATGGCTAAAAATTGCAATTAATGAGAGGACTAATTTTTCTATTATTTTATAGGACAGTTTTTCCAAACCTAGGAGGTTAAATCATCCCTAAATTAAAACCTAGGGAATATTTCAGGAAATCTCCCTTGCACATCTCTGCTTTACTATTAATAATAGTCTATTATACTACTTCTTGCCTAGTTATTGATTGCTTCAACGAATACTGAAAAACAAGTGACTTTTAATATTTTTATTCTTTTTATAGCTTTTTTCGCTAAAATGGTTCTGTTTTCGGATAGTTTTTGGATAAGATTTTGTTTATCCGAACTTTAGAGCACTTCTCCTTATTTTATTAGATTTGAGGTCAACTCTAAATCCGAAACTTATCCGAATCATGCGATATAATCGTAGTAGAAGTTATTTACGTAAGCAAAGTATCACATCATCTGTGCAATGTACTCAATTTAATATTAATTATGCCTTATTTAATTGAATAGCGCACTTTGTTTACGTATAAACCTTTGCTCGCTTATACTACTCTACTCTTACATTAAAACAATTTCTGTCGTCATAACAACCATCTGTTTGATAACATTTCTCTTAATTCTTAATCAAAACATTTTATTTTTATTTTATTCTGAATTAAATTCTTCTCTTAATAAGAGTTTTGGTCTAAAGATGTCTTCCATTCGAGTCAATGATGTCTTTGAAGAGTTATTAGAAGAAAACAAAAGACTATTAAATGAGTTAATGTTTGCCAACAAATGTCTTAAAGTTTTATTTGATTTTAAAACATTTGTTGACTTTATTTGCGATAAATTCAGAGATAATTTGAATTCAAATGAATTGAAAATGTTTGAGAAATTGCGAAAAGACATCAAAGAAGTGTTGAGCCAAAGAAACAAAGTCTATAATGAAAGCGTCATCAAAATGGAATCAAATGAAGGTGACTCTGAAGATGTGGTCACAGACATGAGTGAAGACAACAATAAAGTTGAGATCCGAAACCAGTTATACAAATCAGTTAAGAAATATTATGGAAAACAAAACCTAAGAATTAGGGATAAGTCGACCCAAACTATTGACTCAAACAAAGAAAACACTTCAGTAGTGAAGTGTAAGCACTGTCTTCAATGGTTTGATTCTTCTGATGATCACAAAAGACATCTTGAGGTTCATTCGAAAAGTAATGTGAAGACATACCAGTGTTATATCGGATGCGGTCGTTCCTATGCCAGTGAATCAGATCTGATCCTTCACTCAGAACAGTCTCATCCGAGACAAACGGTTAGATTCAAGACTGTCTACAGAAACAAAGATCAATCAAATGACTACCAAATTCTTGAAGTGGAGAACTCAACCAAAAACTTATTCAAAGATTATCTCAAAACAAATCTTTCGAATTTATTGAACAAAAGCTCTGAAACTGTTGTCGACGATAATCGAATCAATAGATCCGAGCAATCCAGTGATGACCACTTTTCTGATGCAATTGATGAAAATGATTGTGTGGATTGTGGTTCGGACAGCGAAACAACCAATAAACCGATCCCTCATTTAGAGTCAGTCAAGAGATTTGTCTGCGAATACAATGGATGTGATTATAGGACCGATTTTTTGGTTCAATTAAAACATCACAGAAATGGACACAATGGACACAATGGACACAAAGGATTCAAACTTTTAAATTGTGGTCATTGTTCGAAGACTTTTGCAACAAAAGGTGGTTTAGAAAATCACATAAAATCAAATGACAATGAATCTGAAGAACCATTGATTTGTGGTATCGATGATTGCAATAAAGTGTTTGACAACGAATGCAGACTTAGTTTTCATCGAAAAATCAAACATTTGGGCGAAAAACGATTTTTTTGTGATTTCCTGAACTGTAATTTTAGTTATCATTACAAAAATGAATTGACAAAACATCAAAGGTATCACTCAATGGATCGACAGTTTATTTGTGAGATCGAAGGTTGTGGTCGGCCTTTCAAAACAAATCAGACATTGAGAGCTCATACGGCACTCCTTCATAATTCAGCCCAATATAAGTGCACATTTGAAGGATGCGATTACGAGTGCCGTACAAAATATAATTTCAATGAACACTCACTGAAACATAGGAATAGTCAGCCCTTTGTCTGTGATATTTGTAGCAAACAATTTATTTCCGAAAAATACCTCTCAAATCACAAACGAAGGGTTCATCAGAAGTATAAGAGGAAGGGTTGTCCACAACACTATATCTGCGATTTCAAAGACTGCGGAAAAGAGTTTTTTAGTTCTATTCGCTATAATAAACATAAAAAGATTCACCAAAGTATTGTCCACAAGTGTCAGATCCAGGGATGTGGGTATGAGTGCCGTTCAAGTTATACCCTTAAAGTTCACTTACTTCAACACAAGATAGTTGAAGACCCAAATGCTGAGGAAGTGGTGAACATTCCAAAAAGAACCGCCAAAAGTAGTTTAATAAAGTGTCCGAACAGAGAATGCAAACGAATATTTTCGGTCCCGTTTTTGAGACGGCATTTGATGTCTTTTCATAAAGAGTCCGCTTTTGACTGTCGTGTCGACCGATGCAATCAAAGGTACGCCACTTTTCATCAATTTAGGAGTCATTTAATAACACATTCATCATATGAGCACAAAATAAAGCCATATTCTGTGCAAAGACACAAATCAGAGCACTATGTCTGTGATTATGAAGATTGTGGACTCGAATTCATTGGACTTCACTTATATAACCGCCACAAACAGACTCATAGTGAGAGGACATTCTTCAAGTGTCAGTTCAAAGGATGTGATTATGAGTGCCGTACACATTACCAATTGAAAGACCACTCGGAAAGGCATAATAGTCAGCCTATTATCTGTCATACTTGTAACAAACAATTAGTGTCGAGAAGGGCTCTGAAGGAACACAAAGACAGAATCCATTCCCAGACCTTTGAACTCTTTGAATGTGATTTTGTCGGATGCGGTGAAACATTTAAAAACAAATTAAATTTGAGACAACACAAGAAGCGGCGCCACCCGAAAGTCATACGAACCTTCCCCTGTAATTTTAAAGGATGCAATAAAATATTGAAGAATGAGGCGACCATGCGCTCCCACAAACACATTCATTTGGCCCCAAAATTCCCGTGTACTTGGCCAGAATGTCAATATAAGGGCAGAACAAGGGGTGCCTTACGAAGTCATGAATGGGTTCATAAACCCGATGAGACCCGTTATGTCTGTCATTGGCCCGGATGTGAAAAGTCCGTCAGACATAAGTCTACATTAGTCGACCACATGAGGTCCCACTCCAACGACAAACGCCATGTCTGCGAATGGCCCGGTTGTCAGTTCCGGACTGTCACACATCAGAGTCTAATCAAACACAGGCGAACCCACAGAACCCAAGTTAAACTGAAGAAAGATTAAAAGAATAATTTGCCAAGTTTATTTCTCTCAATTTAAAACAATAAACTTCTTTTAAACACAGTTTCCTATAAAAGACTTATAATTAAATGGTTATTATCGACAAAATTCCAATTATTATTAGAAACTAATTTAACATAAAAAACATTAGAACTTGTGGTCAAATGTAGCGATTAGAAGACAAATAAAGAATAAGGTGAAAAATAAAAGTTTGCCTGGTTATAATCATTCTTTTGAAGTCTATCGATTGAGTTCTGATCGATTCCAAAGTTTTCAAACAGAAAAATGAGTATCAATTGGACATGAAATGATCAGGCTATCATTTCTAATCTGAACCAGAAGTGGTAATCAGATATGGTTCATATCAAAACTTCACATTCATTTTATAGAGGAATGACCAAAGAAAAAGTTACTAGTGGGTCTACAGAAGGGGTTAAAGTTCGCTTTTCTACAACCATTTTTCTGAAGTTTACCCCCTGGCCCTCTAGCCTTCCCAAAATAGCCCATTATTGTACCCCTGACTTTGTGATCATTTATTTTTATTTGCGAATATGTTTTGGTTATTCCAACTTTCCTTAACAATTATAACGCCTCTAATCTGAGCATCACTTCTGTCGTCATAACAACCGTCTGTTTGCCAACATTTCACTCAAATCTCAATCAAAACTATTTAATTATTTATTTAATATTTTATTATTTTTTTATTGAAATTTTATTGTGAAATGTCTTTCATTAGAATCCAAGACATCTTCGATGAATTGTCTGAAGAGAATGGAAGACTTTTAAATGAGTTAATGTTTGCCAACAAATGTCTGAATGTTTTGATTAGATTTAAAACTTTCGTTGACTTTATTTCCGATAAATTAAAAGCAATTTTGGATTCAAATGATTCGCTCACTTATGAAGAATTGAATAAAGAAATCGACGAACTTTTGATTGTCAGACAATTCAAAGAAGAAGTGA
>JAQIWP010000969.1:0-18325 GCA_034695525.1 Euzetes globulus | reverse complement strand
ATAGCTTAATACAGACCGGACTCCGAAAGATTCGGATCTCATTTCTAAATAAACGAAATGAAATTTGAGTTTTATTAATGTAAGTTGCTACTTTTTATTTCAATATTATTAATGTTCAAGTTTTGCCAAACCTTTTTTACAGAATATTCTGTTCCACAAAAAGTTCGTTTCCCTTAGTATTGAAATTTAGTTGACGTTAGTTATGAAAGACTGGTCTTCAATGCCATTCAGATAACAAACAAAACAAAACATAACATAAAATCAATGTTCAAATCAGTGACTAAAGTATCGATTAAAGCAATTTATTTTTAATCTGATTTTTAAAAACAATTCAAATTAAATTAAAATCAATGGCATTTATACAAAGGTTATATTTCTTTAGTAATCTTCTGAAACAGAACGTGAATAATTGGTCTCAAAAGAAGAATGTCTTACAAACTGTTCGGTAATTGATTTATGGATGAATTGAAGGAACAGTTGTTTGATTGTCTGATTGATAGGTCAGTGCACACCAGTGCCGCCCTTCTCGAGAGTGAGGGCTGGCTCTCAAAGCTACTGATGGTCCGCAAGATTGATCCAGGAAAGGAATCCCACTCCAGACTATTGAGTGACACAGAAATTGTTTATGAAATGCAAAGTTTGTTATCAATTGTCAAAGAAATCAATTTATTAATTAATGGTTTGTATTGTAATCGACAGCACATGACGTAAAGCCCAGTAGTAGTGAAACTTATTTAAGCAATTAGTAAGTCTTAATTGGGACTACATTTTGATGAGTAATTGACCTCTAATTGGATTGTAGTGAGAAGTGGGCCAATGAACTCCAGTCTAAGAACTCAAATGCAGAACTGGTGGGCAGTTGGAGTGTCACTATTGGAGATCAGGACCAACACAGTTAGACTAGAATTAAGTTTTATGCAATCACTTATTGATTGTTGTCATCTTGTCTTCAGTTCATGTTTGGCGTTATAAGGGCTGGCGATTGGCCTCACAGGTCGAGAACTTTGTCATAACTGATCCGTCAATGAATAGTATTACAAAAGAGCTTTTGCCGCAACTGAGGTCTCGTCAAAATCAATTCATGTTATCATTCAGTTTTTGGGGACATCCCGAGCCTCAAATCAATAACTCTATGTATGAAATGAGGTCTTATATTCTTAAGGTATGTCGTAAACCAATCTCCGAACAGAACATGTGCTGATCTGAATGTTCGACAGCCCGGAACAATGATAGAGTGGGGTAACAACTGGGCGCGAGGGGTTACCTTCAGAAAGAATGATGCTGTGGCCGGCTTTTTCTCGCAGATCGGACAGCTATATGTGGTTCACCACATTTGGAGTGAGTCTTCATTGTATTGATTTAAATATTTAATTAATTTGTTTGATAATCGATAGGATATGAAGATCTTTTCTCACGTAAAGAGACGCGAGAGAGCGCCTGGAGGAAACCCGGTTGGGACGAGTGCGTGGCCTACACTGTGCCGCTAATTCGCGAAATGCGGTCGCGATGGATGACTCCCAACTCGTTTTCACCAATTCGTTAGACGGGATTTTTCTTCCCATTTGTTATGATTTGAAATTAGTTTTGAAATTCTTGTGTTAAGTAAACAAATCATGAAATGCTTTAGAAATTTTCAAATAAATATTTTAATAATTGATAAATCAGTTCAAAAGATAAACAATAATTTAATTCTAAATAAGTTTAGATACTATCAAATCCATTATACAATTAATGAATATTTATTATAAATGAAATCGTGATTTAAATCACGAACAGATTGACTAAATTTAAGGCAAAATTTGGCTTAAAATTGATTCACAGTTTTCAAAAAGGGGTCAGAATTTAAGCTCCTTTTGATGCGTTTGCAGTTTCAGATGGGTTCGAGTCGTTCTTCAGACGAGAGATGAGTTCACCGTATTTTATCTTTTGACCGGCTTTTATGTCAAACCTCATATTCTTCGGCGCTTCGAATATCATTACAATAGTTGAGCCCAAATTGAATTCTCCGAACGGATCGCCTTTCGACAGATTTATGGCTTGACTTAACTTCAAGTCATTGAAATCGCGTCCAATCCTTCCCTTCTTATTGGTTACTAAAGCCTTAATGATTGAAAAGAATTCAATTGAAATGGAATAACAGTTTGAGTCAATTTACGTCATCGAAGTAAACTTTAACCGATCCAACATTCGTGGCGCCGACGGCTGCCATCGAGAAGAAGCCATACTTCCAGTGCCCGATATATATGACTCGTTCGTTAACATTGAACAGATTGGGAAACCACGAAACGAAAGTGGGTCTGACGCTCAGCAACTTTCCTGGAAAGTGTCGTCTATAACTGATCTGCCAATCGGCAGGAGAGTGGAACCGATGGTAGTCTCCGGGCGCTAAATATACTACACAATGATAGAGTTGCGTAGATTTAGTGTTTCCATTGACCAGAAGTGAACTCTGGTATTGATAGCTGTCATTTGGATCACTGTTTGCTTGGCTTGTATTCCACGTCTGTGGGCCTAAGAATGCGGGCAATGTGTACGTAATTCCCTTCACCTGTTCTACTGTTCCTTCTTTGGCTTTTCCAAAATATAAAATTGTTCCGTCGGACGGACTCACCTATAAGTCAATGATTTATATTACTATCAGATAATTATGGAACAAAAGAAGGCTTTAATTAATTTATGACTAATTTATTAGTTTATTAGTTAATAAATGAAATTTTGATTATTTTCTTTGTTATTGAAATGACTGATAAATTGAAGTAATAAATCTTGACCTTTAATTAGGCCTAATTTAGGTACTTAGCACTAAACTGGGAACTCGAGATGCGCAGTGGTTGGTTAACATTTGAGGGGCACAACACTATTTATAGTCATCAATGACAACACTTATCATTGAAGAACAGTTAAAAAAGTTTAGAAAATGTTTCAATGAAAAAAAAACGCTGAAAAATCACGATTTAAACGAATGAAGAGATAAAATAAAATATCTGAATTGATTTCAAAGTCATTTGATTTCTAAAAATTTCGTTAATCTAAGCATTTAGGCTATTATTTAAAGTCAAGCCCTCTAAGAAAATAGTCGATTATATCAAAAGATTGTACTTTGATTTCAATTGAAATATTGACTTAAATCAATGAAAATGATAACCATTTGTTAACATTGAACTCATTGAATATTAAACAATATTTTCAAGAATTGTTGTAGAAGCAATTCTACATTTGTATTGTACTACACTTTATCTTCTTTGTACGGAAGGACTGATTAACGGATTTCGATTATTTGTCAGTCAATGGGTTCAAAGTCTGTACAAATGGTTTTATCTTTATCTCAAAAATAGATCAATAATAAGAGACATTGAATTCATATCAAGGTATTAACATTTCAGCTATTTTTATATATTCTTATCTCTATTCCTGACATCCTATTAAAAAATAAAGAGCTTACGATTCCATTGGTTGTGTTGATAGGTCTGAGGCCTGGCTTAAGAGAACGGCGGAAAAATTCGCTTAAATTGCGGTACTTTTTCAAGTCGTCGACGTCGGCCTCATCTAAATTACATCCAAAGGCCCGAACATAAGACCGTAGTATTGGACTTCTCATAACAACCGGCAATTCTATTGAATTAATCCAACCCCAAATTCGGGACACTGTCCTCAAAGGAAGAATTTTATACACCGATACCTATTTGACCATAAAATAAAAGCTTTAAATAATGAGTGAATGAATGAAATGATACCTCAATATTGGAGGCAATATGAACCGGTTCCTTAAAGTTCGGATTTTGTTCATATTTTTTCTGTTCTTCGCGTCTTTTAATTCGTCTGAACTGTTGAAAAGCAATGAATGTCAGGACCAGAGATATAGGAATGTGAAACCACTGAAGACTTCGGACGAATCTCTTCACTTTGTTATATTGCAAACGCTTCCATGTATGGGATCCAGTCTTTTGAGAAGACCCTGTCCATTCATCCAAGCTATTAGGCATTTCAAGAGTGAATAAATCTGATAAACTTACGATTCATGGTTCGGAACAAAGACATGAGTTTAGCCATTGATTGAGAAGACCTCAGAACTTGAGTTTCAATGATTTGATTGGAGGTATAAATAGTTCTTAAAAATATTTGCTCTGAATCTCAGATAATGGTTACGATTATTCACATAAATATTTGAATTGTTTATATTTTTTAAATATCACAACAAATTCAACGCTTTTTTAAACAATTTTATCTTGCCATTATCAAGATAACTCAAGAAAATACTTGTTTCGAGAGCTCACTCTTTCAAACTTTATATTTTACATTCAAATGGAACAAATTGAAGAAAGAATCCAGTTACAAACATAAATATTATGTAAAGTCCAAGTTTAGTCTAATCAAGCTATTGAATCAGGCAAAATTTTTGATTTTAATGGATCTCTTTTAACATTGAAGTCTATGGGGAAGGCTATGGGGAAGGGCAGTGGTTTCACCAAATTGTTGATAGTATAACAAAAATGTCACTTTAATGGACTTATACTGTCATTTGAAAACTGAGCCATCGATTGATTGTTACTTTGATTACAAAACGATGGAACAAATCCTACAAAAAGTTAATTAATTCACCAAATCTTTTGTTGCGTTTTTGTTTACTTCTGAAAATTATTATTCAGATTACGTCATAAAATGGTTCATTTACCCTGTCTCAATTCAACAAAAATGAATAAATTGATGGTTGGTCTTGGTGGTTGACCATGATGCAGACATTCAATTTAATTGTTAACTGGCAAACATTTAAAGTTAATTTAATTGGATTTCAAATTTGAAATGCAATTGAATTGATTTTGAAATTCAAAGTTTGAAAATCCAACCCATTGTATGAGACGTAGCCTATGGACAGACATTTGATGAACACATGATTTGATTTAATGGTTTGCTTTTGATTATCTCGGAGTTGAAAATTATATTCATTTAGATATAAGAAAATTTGGGGAATGAGCCAAAAAAGGAGTTTGGAAGAGGACCAAGTGGACAATGGGGCGGGGGATGACCATGAAACACCCGATTCTCTGACCGGAATGGCTGTCAGTAAAGACAAACTTTTGAGACCCAAACTGTTTAAGAGTTCCCGAAATGACTCGAAACGACTGATTGTAATCTTGGAGAAATGTAATCTGGAAATCGTCAAAACACACAAAGACTTTGAACTTTTGAATTGCGATCAACATATGTCTCAAATTAGAAAATACAAAAAGGATCCGGCCTTCTGTCGGCCCGACATCACTCATCAGGTCTTACCTCGAATTGGATTATATAGTTATTAAAATGGCTTAAAATATTTAGTGTCTTCTGATGTTATTTGACAGTCCACTGAACAGAGCGGGACTGCTCCAGGTCTATATGCATACCGATAGAAATGTCCTGATTGAGATCAACCCTCAGACACGATTTCCTCGAACATTCAAACGTTTC
Source organism: Euzetes globulus (assembly GCA_034695525.1). Taxonomy (NCBI): domain Eukaryota; kingdom Metazoa; phylum Arthropoda; class Arachnida; order Sarcoptiformes; family Euzetidae; genus Euzetes; species Euzetes globulus. The sequence continues at coordinate 12,880 of JAQIWP010000969.1, read as the reverse complement.
GCAAATCTTATGGGTATTATCTGTTATCTGTTTCAAGTCATTGTATTCTTATTGTGTCCATTGGTTTTCAGTCCAATTATTACATAAATTGAGTATTCGTTCGGCAAATGGACCGCAAAAACTGCTTAAAGTAAATGACTTTGACTTCATTTTATTCGATTCTAATATTTTTTATGACAACAGGTTATCAAAAACCCGATTACATCACACCTTCCGGTCGGCTGTAAGAAGATTGGCACCAGTTTTAAAGCAGAAAAATTAGTGCATCCAAGAGAATTAGTGCCCACAGATGACAGCCCCATAGCCATAGTGATCGGGGCCATGGCACATGGACAGGTACATCTTGTGCCATATCTACTCAGCACTTAATTTAATTTAATTGCTATTTAGGCGGAATGCGATTACATCGAAGAAACAGTTTCGGTGAGTCAGTACCCATTGTCCGCAGCCCTCGCATCCACTAAAATATGCTCCGCTTTTGAAGAGGTCTGGAATATTCACTAATCAGTTATTCATATAATATTTTGAAATCATTTTCTGAAATTATTTCAATAAAAACATTAATAAAATTATAAAATTGCTTTTTTTATTATCAAAGACATATCGAAATTATGCCAATATTTATGTGAATTTCAATATTTAAAGAGTAAATGAAATCATTGTATGAATACATAAATGGAAATTAAAAGTGGATAAAATTATTTTGCAAATAAGTAGAAAATTGATAAATAATTTGATTAATAATACGGAGATTTAAAAGGAGAGACTTATTCGTTACTAATCCGAAGGATGTCTTCGCAGACTTTTTTGTAGTTCCAGGAGTCACCCTTCAGGCGCTTCCTTTGAATCACACATTTATTATCGAATTTGCAGATCTCGAGACTGAAAGACAAAATGATGGTATTTTTTGTCGACAAAACGCATCGCAACGAAAAACTGTTGATTAAGACAAATGATTGTTAAAGAAATTGGATGTGAGATATGGATAAAAACGGACTCTTTTTGTTTGCATTGAATTCCTTTTGCAGTCAGTGTTTCAATCAGTTTTTCAATCAGTTTTTGTGGTTCACTGAATTTGGTTAGAGTTATATTTTTGGTTGCCGTCGATGCTGTTCGCGGCGCATGACTTTTGGCGGGGGTCGCCGTCTCCAAGAATCGCTTCAATAGAGACTTTTTAGGGGTAGACCCAACGCTTCCCCTCATAGGAGTCTTTGGACAACTGGTCTGAGTTCTGAGCGGAGTCTGGATAGTAGTGCCGTCAATAAGTCGGGCCTTTTTAGGGGCAATCATTGGAGAATTGTTTGGAGATTTGATTTCTTTAAGCTTTTGTTTCGGTGACAACACAGACACTGGAATTCTCGATTGCGGCGAATTCGGTGCCACTTTAGGTGACCACAAATTCTTTCGGATAAATCCTTTTCTTTCGGGAATGTTCTCCAATTCGTTGAACATTTGTTTATCATTTGGATGTCTCTCTGAAATCATATTTAGAATTTAAAAGAAGTTCTTAGACACTGAATATTGTGTTAAAATACCGTTTTCATTATTTGCAGATCCATTGAAACTCTTACTTCTTCGTCTCTGAGTCTTATTGACAATGGGTTGTGTCATAATAGAAGCCATGTTCTGCAAAAGCAAAGAGTCTTTAATCAGTTTATCAATAATAGAATTGTATTCACTTGGACGGGACGGCCATTCATTTTGATCAGCCAATAAGTAGCCGACTGATACCCTGAGCCGTATAGAATGTTTTCGCGCAGTTGTTTGGTAGGAGTGCCCCGGAATAATTTACAACACTCGAAGAAAGCACTGTCATCTAAGTTGGGTCTAATGATGGGAAGGGCAGCATTTGTATTGTCAGCCGCCGATCTGAGCCACGGGTGGATCAGAATCTTATCGATAGTAATGCGATCGTTGGGACTCGTTTTGAGCATAGATCGGATCAAATCTTTGGCATCAGTTGACAGAAATTCGGGAATTCGATAGAATCCACTCTTCATTTGATTTCAAATTCAATATAAAATGATTTCAAATAAAGCGTCAAATAAAACCTGAATTTTTTTATAGAGGGCTCCGATGTTCTCGTCGTCGAATGGAAGTCTTCCCACCAGAAGAGCAAAAAGTAATACTCCAGCACTCCATACATCAACGGCGGGCCCAGAATAGTGAGGACCTTGTAATAGTTCAGGCGCCGCATAAGCAGGACTTCCACAGCAAGTCTTCAGATGATTTAAAGAGTTATTATTATCCTTAAGTGGGAAACAATTGAGATATTGAATGACCAAAAGTTTGAGTGGTTGACAAAGGGAGGAATACCCGACAGTTGGCCGCCAGACCGAAATCAATTAATTTGATTCTGTGCTTTGAATCGAAAAGAATGTTCTCAGGCTTGAGATCTCTGTGAGCGAAGCCATTGCTGTGGATGAACGACAAGGCATTGCAGAGATCTTTCATTATGATCTTCGACTCATTCTCAGAGAGCCTCGAATGGGAAACCAAATAATCAAAGAGTTCGCCTCCACTACAGTACTGATCAATACATATATTAAACTTAGTTTTGTTTAATAAAAGCATTTATTAATAGAAATACCTCTAAAATGAGATAAATTTCAGTCTCAGTTTCGATGACTTGCAATAGTTTGGCAATATTTTCGTGTCTCAAGAGGTTTAAAGAACTGATCTCAACTCGAACTCGACATAAGTCGCTCTTCAAACAAATCCATTGATTAAACATTGTTTAAGTAAACAAAGAACAGTGTTATTAAAGGATCAGATGACTCACTCCCAACTTTTTCTTGTCCATTATCTTGACGGCCACTTTATGTCCAGTTCTTAGATGAGTTGCTAACCGGACTTTACCGAAACCGCCTGAAAGCAAATAAAAGATAAAACTAATGGTAGGACTCAAGTGTGAGACAAACCCTCTCCCAATTTCTTTCGGTGCAAATAATATCCGATATCAACACAATTGTCTTCATTTTGCATTACTTTAGTTTTATTGTCATTCGACAAAACATAAGAGTTTAAAGTATTGGTGGTGTAGACGACCGCCTGATGACGTTGAGGACCTACCATTTGAGACATAACTGCCCTCAAGATATCTAACCAATTGATAAAAACAATTGATTACAAGTTTAAATCGACATAAAAAAGAAATCTGTTTTTATTTGACTATTTTGTGAACAAACGTCTAATCAGATGAGTTTCAATCGATTTAAACGCTTTGAATGTTTTGTCGACTGTTTTATTGGTCTGACTTTAAGCCAATCAAAACGTCACTCATTTGTGTTCATTAACTCAACTGATGACACCTTTTGACCATTTTTTTATAAATTCCGAAATTATTTTTTAATTGATTTTAATGAAACATATTTTAATTGATTTGTCTTCGAATCTATTCATTTGTTTAACTAATTAAATGCTTAGATTAGATGCCGATAATATTTTTGTTCTTGTACCTTAGTTTCTCCTGAAAATTTGAGTTGAAACAACTAGTTTATTTATAAAATATTTAGCGATCTGTTAATCTAGCTAAAAATTAATTTGCTTGTCACTTTTATTTTCCAATCAATGAAACCATTTGTGATTCAGGACTAATCAACAGTTCTTGCAACTTTATTGTGCAAATAAAAATTGATTGACTGGACTGAAAAAGGGCTTTTTCGTAATAGCTTAGAAGAGGCCATAAATGCCCTTTTTCAATGGAATCTACAATTGCCACAACTTTAGTTATCACCTCTCCCTCTATAAATGTAATGGACTATATGAGAGTCTTGGAAACGTTAAGACTCATTTCAGAGTATTTGCATTTGTTCAGGGCTATTTCATAAAACGATAAGAATTTTAATTATCGAAAAATAAATAGAAGAAAATAAATGATCTAATAAATGAGAAAAGATGGTCGATTGGAAGAAATGAAAATAATGTTGATGATTTGTTTTGCTGCTATTGAAATGATGAGTGAAATAAAGGGTTAGTGACAAAGAAAAACCCCATTTGAGTGCGAAATCCCTATAAAAGCCGGTTATTCCTCGCTCTGGAAGTTTCGTAATTGAGTGCAACTGAAGGCAAATGATTATAGCCTTTAAGTGAGACTCCAATCAAAACGATTACATTATTTCTAATTATAATAATAATTGTCTTCAAATCCTTTTGTTCACCGATTTATTTGTTATTTAATTAATTAATCGATTAACTGAGCCATCGATAAGTGTGGGAAATGGCGGCGACTCGAAGACTTCAAAAGGTATTCAACAAATTGATTGCATTTTTTTCGATCCAACTTTTCATTGTTTTCATTGTTTTCATTGTTTTCTTTTCCGATAATCGCCAGGAATTGCAAGACATCAGGAAAGCAGGTCTGCGATCATTCCGTGACATCCAAGTGGACGAACAAAATATGCTGACATGGATTGGACTGATTGTTCCCGTAATACCCCTTTCATTGATATCAAAACACTTGTTATTTTAATTGAATTTGGTGTCCACTCATGATTGTGGTCATTGATATGGATCTGTTGAGTTGTCTTTAATTGAATGTCTGTCCGAATAGGAGAGCGTTCCCTATAATAAGGGCGCCTTCAGAATTGAGATTAACTTTCCGGCCGAATACCCGTTCAAACCGCCGAAAATCACGTTTCGAACAAAGATATATCACCCGAATATCGACGAGAAGGGACAGGTATGCCTTCCCATCATTCAGGCAGAGAATTGGAAGCCGGCGACCAAGACGGACCAGGGTAAGTCGATCTGGTAATGTTTTGTTCAATGTGTGTTCATTGTGTTAACCCCTCTAGTAATTCAAGCACTGGTAGCACTAGTCAACGACCCCGAACCTGAACACCCGCTGAGAACGGATTTAGCCGAAGAATATACTAAAGATAGAAAAAAGTTCTTAAAAAATGCCGAAGACTTCACCAAAAAGTTTTCAGAGAAACGGCCCACAGATTAGGAGTAACTCTATTTCTCTTTAATTAAAATTTAATTATATATTGATTTCACTGAAATTAACGACAATTCCAGTGATTCTCAGATTTTCGATTCAAATGTCGACTTATAGTACAGAACAGTCCCTAACAATACATAACAAGTCTTAACGTTTAGTATTTTCTAAAATTAGTGTCAATTACATTAAAAACATAACATTTGTATAAAAAAGAAAAGATTTTGAATTTGTTTTCGAATTATTTTCTAAAATGATTTTTATATAAAATTCTTAAAACAGATGAGTAATACAAACACTATTAGTCTAAACGCAAAAATGTTTAATTGACTCATCATTTTGGGAGTTCTTGTTATCAAATGTATTCATTCTCTTATTAATAAAGTCTAAACAAACCATTTACTTCCCAACATTTGGTTCCCAAAGGCCTTGGTCAACTATCTATTACTTATAATTGTGGTCATTCTTAATGATTATTTATTATTTATTTCATCTAAACTGATATTATCTCGAAATAAACGTTTTACTCATTTTCCAAATGGTTGCTAATAGATGACAATTTAGATGTAACTATGCTAGATCATTTGAAGAATTGTCTGCATATCTTCATTTTTCAGCAATATTTGATGTCTAAAAAGAGTATGAGCATGTTTATTCTTGTTTGTTTACTCTCATTAGTAAATAAATGAAAATTAGAAAACATCCTCAATATATCATTTAGACCATGCTCATTTTCTGATCAAACAATCGTTATATCAAGATTTGTTTCGTATTAATCATGTTTAATATATTGACCAAGAAATATTCAAAAAGAATAAAAAAGTCAATAAAAAAGATATTTTGAAAATGGAGATCATTGATGATAAATAGAACTAGTACAAATTGATACAAAATCTATATCTATATAAAATCGGATGAGGTTCGAGTAAACACAATTGAAAGGATTGTTTATTGACCTAATTCTGACTTTCAATCGTATCTTTAAATAGAATTAATTTATGGATAAAAATACAATGAGAGAAATCAATGCATTAGTCCGAAGACGTCTTCGTGATACCGGCCCTCATTGATCATCTGAGTTGAGCAGAGCTCAGCTTCTGTTTCACATATTTGGGCTTCACTTTCAAACATACGAATGAAAGCCTTCTTCACGCCGTCGGCCATCAATGAATGGCCACAAACATAGATGTGAGCGCTTTCTTTAGTGATCAGCCAATAGAGAAGTGCTCTTTGTTTGAATACTTGATCTTGGACATAGAGCTGCATCAAGAAATCAAAAATCAATAAATGATTTTATAATTAGAAACCAAATAAATGCCTTTTTCTTTCCCTTTTCTGCAGAAAAGGCGGTAAACATTTCGTGAAGAACTCCTTTTTGGATCAAAATGTTTAGATCGAATCCATAAATATTGTCGAGTTTGGAGTCCCGACACCCGAAAAATAGTAACATTTTGCCACAAACTTCTCCTTTCTGTAGGTCTGCCTGTCTTTCGAGCCAAAAGCCTCTGAAGGGTGCGATACCACTTCCGGCGCCAATCATTATTATCGGCAATCTTTTGTCTGTGGGTAATCTGAATGCCGGCGCACTTCGTAAAAAGCAAGGAATGTCTGAACTGGGAATTCTATCTATGAAACTACTGCAGACACCAAATCGTTTTTGTCCGACACCACCTAAAAAAATGGCTTTAATTTTGACATTTTATAGAATGCATACAAACCATGGATCTGATAGGAGACTAAGTCCATAGTCAGATGCAACTCATCGGGAGTCACTTTCCGGGAACTGCTCACTGAATAATATCGTGGCTGAAGTAGTGGCAATCGAGTCAATACCAATTCTGGACTTATGTGCACTGAAGGGAATTGGGTGAGAATGTCAGCCAAATTGGGACAATTATATGAACGCCACTTCTCATAGTCATCGATGTCCTTAAATACAAAAAATAATTTCAAAATATTTTACAAAAAAAGTAATAAAAGAAGACATACTTTTGCCAGTTTTGTCAGACGGAAGGAATCCCAGGTGTCGTTCGCCATTTCTATCAAATAGCTTAAAAATGTCTGCTTCGGGGCAGAAGTGATATCCAAATATTGAGTCAATGCCTCTCTAATTGAGCAAAGAGGGAGCCGAGGGTCAGGTGCCCAATTTCCGTTAATCAGGTGCTGAACTTCAATTGGAGAATCTGCGTCTTTGTAACCATTTTTATTAAAGTGTCCGATCAGTGCATTTACCACTTCTTTGGGATTTGAGGGGAATATTGCCAAGTGATCACCTGGCTCATATTGTAACTGGTTCTTCGCCACTGGATTGGCAGTACAGAGACGTACGAGAAATGTTTGTCTCTCACATTGTTTGGGTTGAAGTTTAACTCTGGTTATTATATTGCAGGGGACAACTTTTCTATGATGAAGTCGAGCCAACTCGTGATATAAGTGCTGTTCATTTGTTTCATTGTACACTTCTGTGATTCTAACTTTTTGTTTGTCATAAGGACTGTCATCCAAACAGGTTAATGAAATGTCAGAGCTATCAACTACTATGTCAAAGGTCTGACATGAGTTCTTATAGCATTCTTGTCCCCATTTCTGGAATGCCAACTCCTGTCCCCTCAGATCATCTCCCAGTCCAATTGGCAAAATGGTTGTGGCGCCCAAATCACGGACGCTTTTATCGATATTTTTACCGAAAGCACAGAATGATGGATATTGAGTGGAACCTAATGCAAACACTGCATACTTGAGTCCAATTAGTCTGATTTCAGGCTTTTGATTGGCTTTACACAGACTTTTCCAAAACTCCTAAATGAGTATTCAATTGGGTTTATTTATTATTGGACATCAGTCAAATCATACCTTTCCATTGTCGGGAGCCTCTCCATTACCGAAAGTACTGGTGACGAACACAACTAACGATTCTTTGAATAAATCTTCAAAATTATAGCTTTCCATACAAACTGTGCGGACATTAAACGAGTTGTTCATAAGTTTTGCCAATTTGTTCGCAAATGTCTCGGATTTTCCGGTTTCTGTCGCGTATAGTATTGTGGCGACAATTCGTTTGGAGATCACTCCTCCCAGCAGACTGACCATCCAGAGCGCAGCTCTATTTGTAAATATTTATAAATATAATTTCAAATGTCATTATTAGGCATTGAATTATATGAGATTACCTTGAAACAGATATAAATTTGAATTTTGGTTTGACTCCAGTTGTAACCCATTTGTGAGCTTTCCATCCCTTCTCCTATTCATTCAAATATTTTTAAGTTATAACATTTTAATTCATTTTATCAGTCATTTCAAACCTGATATTCAAAGCTCGGCCTAAGATTATAGTTTATCATTTCTTGATGATAGACAGGGGTTAAACTTCCACTGATAGGAGGGACGATCCAAACCCAATCTGCTGGACAGCCGCCTCTTTGCTTATATTCACTATTTATGTGTTTAATGAATGATTCGGAGGCTGTATGGTGGTCAACCATTGTAACCCCCGCCTTTTGGAAGCTATACAGAACAGCGATATTAATTTCCACGAGAGCCTTGTCTTTCCATAGAGTTGTTGGGTTGGAGACATCCAAGCTCATTAAATTTGCGATATCCTAAAACAATTTGAAGAATTTAATTAAAACTCAAAGACTATGAAAAGAATTCAAACCTCAGTGAGATTATAGCGCTGAGGGTCACAGAAGTCCCGCGCACCGACCTCTGTACCCATATACCAGCCATTAAAAGGACAGCCGGTGAATTGAAGGCCTCCACAGTCCAATTGCATCTCTGCCACAGCAGGTAAGGCATACCATTCGAGATCGAGTTCTTTGAAGTACTCATAATTGGGATGTGATATCTTCACTCTCATCACAATTTCTTCGGGTATTTCAAAGTATCTGACTCCTTCTCCCGGTGCCGACAAAACTAGAGGTAAAATATCAAACCTTCCATTTTTTCCACTCCATCCCAGTCTCTGACAAATCTGATAAAACAATTATAATTTTTGACCATTTTATGTTTGCATACCTTGGTGAATTCCACTCTGATAGGGTCTCCAATGATAGAGCCATCGGACTGTAAATATCCTGAAATTTAATTTAATTGATTTGTTAGCAAAAGAAGTGCATAAAATGGAATGGAAGAGCAATACCCGCATAACTAATGAGCTGAGAATTCCAAACCCTGAAGTCATCCCTAAAAGGAACTCTTTGTGGAAATATTGTTATGAATGATCTGAAAGTTTGAATGATATATTAAATTGATGTCCATTACTATATAACTAATTTAATTACTTGAGGTTTCCTCCATTTGTGGCCAATTGGATGTGTTTGCACAGAAAGTCAAACATTTCTAAAGTAGTTCTCACATGTCTTGCGTCCTGTAATTCCAATTTATTCCACTGAATTCTGCCAATGCACCTTGATGCATTCCTCCAAGCCGTTTTGGCTCCGAAATGCAGTTCTTCTTCAGTCATAGTGTAAGTTCCGGTGCGCTCCACTTCAGTTGCGATTTCTGCTAAACGTTGCGCCAAATCTGATGAATCAGATCTTAAATGAAAGAAAGCAAAATTAATTCTCAAACTTTAAGTTTTAAGCCATACTTTTTGATGTGAATATAATATTGTTGGAGGAGATCCACCGCCTGATCCAACATTTCTTCATTTGATCTTCTATTGGATGATGAAAGTGATTGTGTCATAATAGATCCCATGCAGGCATGATTATTGCACCCCACAGACTATCATATCAAAGAAAAGGAAAAAAAAGATTATAAGAAATAGTTATTTTTATTAGTATTTTTAAAAAAATTATTTATAGATCTAGATTTAAAGATTTACTCTGGAATTCTGATGCAAAGTGTCAAAAATTTGTTGCGAAGTCGCAATATTAGTGACTTTGATGGGCAGCCTAATAGCCCCCGAATGTTGAACAGATGATCTTGATGATGATGATGGTCCTGCGTTCTGGCTATTTAAACTGTTAATGAAAGTCGGTGGCTTAAAATTGCCCGGAATTGAGTCAATAACCGGATCTTCAGTTGATAAACCGGTGGCCAAATCACTCGACAGGTTGTCATCTGCGGTAAAATTATTAATTTTAGGTTCGAGTCTCATTGCGAACAAATCGTCTGAAAACTGATTTTGAATAAAAACTGAGCTCAAACTGTTTGAGTGATACTAAATTCATCTCAATTTATAGCTGAGATGTTTCCGATCCCGCCTTCATTGCTCTGAACCATCAGAAAACACATTCGATAAAAAGATGTTGCAATGATTATTAGCGACCAATCGAAGAGAACTAATTATTTATCTTTACTTTAGAACTTTGATTTCAATTATCTTTTTGGGAATTTTTCTCTAAATTTAACTTTTTTTTTGATTCAAAGTATTTTTCACAAAACAAATTGTGAAACAATTGTGAGCACAGCTCTGATCACATCATTCATTCATTCGTCAAACCTATTCAAGGTTTCTGATTCGGATATAAAAACAATTTGTAGAACCAATTGACTCAATAAATGATAAAATCAAGCATTTATTTGGCAAAACCTATGTTAAAGTTGAAAATGTATTGCAGTGAAGTAAGAATGAGGGCTGAATTGATATTATAGCTGCTCTGAAATTATATGAAGATATCAATTGGCTATCTTTGTCTCTTATCAAACAACATCGTCTGATGTTTGCTTAAATCTCTTAAATAATATTTGATAATTAACTTTATTTTTGAGTTACAATCAATGAATCGACGCTTGTTTTTGTTCTCATTCGAAGAAACCTCGAAATGATTAAAACCAGATTTCACTGGTTTTTAATTATAAAGGATCAAATTGTTTATTCATATGTGTGACCATATTCTATGACCAAGAGTGAATTTTATTTCTTAAATGTTTATATTTTTATTAAAAGGTTATGTCAAGTTATCTTTGTTCTTGAAATTATTAGTTTTCTATTTTAATGATAAATAATTTAAAAGAGATAAAAAAAATTTCATTTATAATCAATTTACTCAATTTAGTTTATATGATTGTTATTGAATTATTTTTTTCAAAAAATACCCAATTGACATAAAAATTACAATGACATTTAAATGATTCTATATAAACGTTACTGTAAAGTACTGTTAAAATTATTTTAAATTTTCATTTCATAGTAATTTTAATTTTTCACAGTAATAAATAAAGTAAGAAATAAAAAATAAATATGAATCTTGTATAAGTTTTAATAACATTAACAAGATCTTTTTAACAATGGATGCCAAAGTTCATCTTCATTGAGAAATTGAAAAATCTCCAGAAAATAAATATATTTCGTATCTCTATATTAATGATTTTTTTTTAAATTTTAAGATTTTGATAACTTATCGAAAAGACAGATAAACACATTGAAAAAGCAGGCATAAGCAGAATGACCAGACCACCAATGTTTAAGCTTAGTGGCTCTACTCCAGATTCCTGATCTGGATATTAGCCCAATCTCCAAGTGAAAACTGCTAGGTGATAGTTTTGAAATTTTGAAATGTAAGGATATCCAGACCAAGTCCCACAATAAATAACATTATGGCCGATTCTCCGGGCTTTCCTGATTTTTATATGGTTAGTCTACACATAAGTTCACAAATAGCACTTTACTCTTTCTATTATCTTATCATTGCATCCGGTTGAGCTTAGTTTCAAGATATTGATTAATTAAGGCCAGTAATATGAAAAGATATACAGGGGGTTTTTTAAACTGAATAAGACTTCTAGAATTTGAAGTTTTACGATTAAAAAATCGTTGGAATTTTGTTGGGACCCCTCCAGCAAAAAATACTCAAAATCGGAAAATAAACTTCCTGTTGCCATGGATGATCATCTGACCCCTTCTCTCTTCCCTGGTACTCTTCTCCGATTAGGCAATGATGTTATTTTAAGTAAGTTATAGAATAACAGAATATATTTAAAAGTTTTATAAGTTATCTCAAACTGTCAATATCAATATCAAAAATGAGATGATCAAGCTCAGCAGGTCAGAAGCATATTAAAATGTTTAAATGGGTTCAGGAATATGTCATTTGTCCTTATTTTTTGAATTGTATTTAATTGGTTCAAATACTGTCATTTTCGGGTCAATTATTTAAATATTGTATCCAAAAATAAGGAACGAAATTACAGCTTCCGGCCGTTAACTTTAAAAAATACCCTTCCTTTATACCCCTCCCTGAAGTTCGAGAAAATGTCCGCCATTTAACCTTACTCTTAGGTCCCAGAACTTGACGATCCCTAATTCAAGTGTAAAATAAGAAGCCCTGATTTGCGTATGCATTTATTATCACATTTGTCCAATTATTCATAGACTAGTTATGTCCAAAGTATCGTTTCTTTTGTCTCAAACATTTTAATAATAAAATAAAACAGCGGCCAAAAGTTCAAAGGGAAGATATTTAGAATCAGAATCACAATTCACAGTACCTACCACTTTGGTTAACTTGTTTTAAAAAAATTTGAGACTTACCGTAGAGCAAGATGAATTTCATAAGTAGGTATTCATATTCATAATTAAAAATCATTTTCAGTAATTTCAACGATTTTGAAATTTTAAAAACAACTTTTAACCAAATCTAATGAAACAAAAAAGTAAATCATTTTCAAGTTATGGGAATTTTATACAATTGAGGGCAAGTTTTATGCTCTAATCATTAAAGTCTAATTATTTATTGAGTTTATAAATTGTTATAGATTGTTGAAAGTTTTAACTTAAAACGATTGATTGAAAAAATAACAAAACTTCTATTTTTTAAATGCAAAGAATTTTAGCATAAACTAGTTAAATGCTTATGGATTTCGATAATTTATAACAGCTTGTTCAATAATTAATGAATTTTTGGTTTTTTATTAACCTTTTACCTCTCTTAAGAGAACATGTACTATTATCGAAATTTTTGCTAGGGTATGTACTAGTACCCGGATATC